>NADL03000532.1:0-147107 GCA_002205965.3 Kappaphycus alvarezii | reverse complement strand
TTCTTCCGTGAAAGTTGACTCCCGCATCGTCACGACGGCGAATCCCCCTTTCCTCAGGTATCGCAGCAAATTACCGAATGCTTTTGGCCCGCAATGACCTTCTAGAAAGACGCCACACGATGCAATCACGTCGACCGATCCAATTGCTGCTGGCAATTCCTCATTCAGGTCCGCACACTGGAGATTCTCGTATACCTCTTTCCTCTTCGCCTCAACCAACATTTCGGCACTGAAGTCCACCCCAATCACCCTAAGCGAAATCCCTCCTTCCCTTGCTCGCACCTGCAACTCCTTACCCAATACCCGGTACCACAACCGGCATCCAGAACTGTAATCTTACCATGGCTGTAAAGTTTCTCTCGATGATCTCCACTGCTTTGTCGGCCGCTGTCCGTGGTCCTACGTACGCATGAGCCGTCACCTCCCTATCGTACGAGTCCGCCCATTGGGCATAGATCTCTTGCTTCACCACAGTTGTCGTCTTTTGAGTAGACATAGTATGGAGATCGGACATGGACCAGCGGTTTCTCCCGTTCTGCTCCATTACGTTGGCCATATTGCAGTCTAGCGTGATGTATCACACTCTAACCGCTGCAGGAAATAATGTGTAGTGGAGAGATGATGCTTCGTTGAGGATTCTAAACTTTTTCTACGTAATTGCGTCGTTGCAAGATGGTGACAATGCCCGGCTATTTATACCACTTACCAATTATCAAATTAAGGTTCTTTGTCGTTGGATCTCCCTGGAACTTCAGTCCCAAATACAATTGCTCTTAGGGACCGGAATGTAACCACTTTAGAATTGCATCATTCTGTGGGCAGCATTAATTCTGCAATGAGTATTCATTCCAAATGGATGAATGGATACTGCTCTTGGAAGACCGAAACTACTCATATTACTGTCGATATCTCGTCGAGTTATCAATAACTAAACACAGGTATTGTTGTAAAGGGCTCACTACTTACCTATGGAGAACCACATACCCATATCATAGGTAAAACACCATATGCTGCTCATTGAAGCCGATCCTCCATGCAAATCATCAAACCAGAAAAACCTAGAAGAAATGAGTACCTGCTTGCGCTGGAATTGCGACTAATCTTGATTGAGAACTTTACAAACTGCATACTGGTGATAATAGGTTAACTTGATCATCTCCATTCGCACCGGTCGTGGTATTTGATACTGCTCTATTCATTGCGTCAAAAAGCTGTAGATCTTATATTCCTCAAACCATCGCCTGCGACTCCAATACATCAGGAAGTCAGTTCATGAAAGATGTCCCTCTTCGGGCCGCGCACTTGGTTCAGTAGACAAGAAAAACATCAAGGCTAAAGAGCCTCATACCGATTTCGCTTTCAATCTTCAAGTTTCCGGAGGCGATAGAACTCATCTGCATCTCAGTCAATACAGTACTAATCTTTCAATAACTGAGAGAAAAGTTAGAGAACATTGCGTATCTGCAAGTAAGTCTTCTCATTTTACATCAATCATACCAGTTACTTTTCTGAATATTTCTGTTCCACAGGGAGTGCTATAACTTAACGGAAAGACAAAACAGTTGAATTGAGTTACTACCATACACCGTGGGATAGCTGAGCCGCCCTTTTGAAACATTAAAGAACCAAATCGACATTCCACAGTAGGGTTTTGTATTCCATTAGGTAGTAATCAAGAAGTGGCCAACGAAAAAAGAGGTTATAATTTCACACATATAAACTATTAATCCTAATGATAAGAGTAGATGAGTTTCCAGACCCTATCATTTTTACCTTATTTGAAAAACCTAAAGTCAGTTTCAACACTATTTTCTTTGGATTGCAGCATCAGTTTGTTGGAATGGGAATCCATTGACTTGGCTCAAATAAAATACTCCACTTTCTGTGCCACCAGCTTGCACTGCGGAAGGCGCTGCAATATTCGATGCAATGATGGAGAACTGTGTGCGCACACTGGCTGGGGGCGTCCTCGACCCCGACATATTTCGAGAACTGCAGCTGCCCATGAAACCGATCACCGCCAAGAAGCCATCACTGGGAATTGGACTCACTTCGGCGAAGTCAATTGCAGCTGCAGCCTTCCTCGCCTCCAGCGCAGCGTCCAACAGGCTGTGTGCAGCCCTCCTCCAGCGGCAATTAAGGATCTCTCAACGTACCGAGACATCGTCGAGGCGCACCAGATTTGGTCCCTCTCTTGCTCCCAGTCCAGGATTATCCCCTTTAGTGCCCTCTGCTCAAACAAAACACCATCACAGAAGACACTATCGGACGCCATCCACGAGCGGGTGCAAGAGGAGATCGATGTGGGCGACAATAGAAGGCAGGCCTTCCGTGCCTCCATGGGGCTCCCGGCGCGAAAGATTGGGTGTACTGCACCCCATCTCCGGGCCTTAAGACTAGCATTGAACCAAGAGAATTCTCAATATGGTTCCAATAGTATTGCCAAGTCCCGCTCTTTCCTCCGGAAACACCATGCCCCAAGCGGAACTGCCCGAAACTCTCGACTGTTTCGGCGACCATCTGTTGCACTGCCTACACGGGGCGAAAGGACGCGAGGACACGACTGTCAGGTTCGTTTATTGGCAAGCGATCTCATGAAAGCCGCGCGACATCCAGTCATCGAGCCGCGAGAAGGGGTCCACCGCACAAGACCCGATATCCGCGCAATGGGACGAACGGGCAGAACAGACTACCTTGATGTCACCTTCGTCAACCCCCTAGCGCCCTCGAACAGGAGAGTGAGGACATTCAACCCACTCACCTCGCTTAACGCGGCAAGAACGGCGAAACACAGAAGATACGAGTCCTTTATCGCGTCTTCCGCCGGAAGTAGGCTAGTGCCCGTCCCTATCTCTACCCTCGGGGGATGGCACCCGGACGCCCACGCGTTGCTAACCGACGTCGCACGCAACGTCGCTACGAGGGCAAGGGAGACCTACGCAAAGGTCAAAGAAATCTTATCACAGCGTCATGCCGCAGCAGCAGTAATGTCCAACGCAGCGTGCCTGTTGGCCGGCCTCCCGTCAGTTTTCTAGCGTTTTGACGTCTTCCTGCCATTTCTTTACATTGTAAACCTTTACCATCACGACATCCCTCAGGGAACAGCTGACCATATTTTTCATGCATTAAAAACACCCCAAATTTCCCCCCTTTCTGTAGTTCAAGACGAAGATGTTCGCTTTACAGAGAGAAATAGTCGGACTAAATGCGGAGGGAACTGCATGCTATGAGAAAGAATTTCACATCCGGTAGATCTTATGATTCGCTAAACTTCGGGGAATGACTTTCTCGTCATACGCACTGAGGGCGCAAATGTGCCAATCAGCTCATCGTTCCAGCTACGAAAGGTATGGCAAACACTGGAATATTTCGCTTTTCTCTTCAGTTAACACATGGAGCCCTAGGTATCAGCCTATCCAACGACCAGTCATGTAGAACTGCTTTCTGAAATGGGCGCCTCAGGAAAACACAGAAAAATTGTTTCCGACATAGGGAAGGTGTTCATTCACTGTACAATGCAGTACAGCACTGTAATGGAGATGTTAACTAAAACCTGTTGAGTAGCAGTTAAGGCAATATAAAATTCATTCTGGAATTTATAATGAAAATTTTTATTGCCGGGCACTACAAATCGATATCGCACCAGAATTGTCCTGTGTAAATGGGGGGTTAATTTACTGTGGTAGATATGTGGGTTGGTATCCAGTAAATTTGTACCGGAGCGTAGATATCGTATCATTGTCAAGCCAATTGCGAAACCGTACGATGCGTCTAAAGCTGTGGATGGCACTCCAATCTACCAGAAGGTGGAAGGGAGGCCAGCCAGCAAACAAGCGGCATTGGAGGTTACTGTCAAAGCGGAGTGCCGCTGTAAAAGAATGGCTCTAACCTTCGAAAACCGTTCCATTGCGCGGATGGCAACGGTTCTCGCGAGTTCCTTGACGACGGAGAACGCCGCCGGATGCCATCCTCCAAGCGTTGAGATGGGGACAGGAACCAGCCTGTTTCTCCCAGGCAGCTCAGCAAGGAACCCTTGGTATTTCCGCTGCTTCTCTGCGTGAGCTGCGTTGAGGCTTGTGAGTGGGTTGAAAGCCCTGGCTCTTGCGTGGGAGGGAGCGAGCGGGTTGACAAAGGTTACGTCGAAATAATCCGTGCCACCGCCGGCTCCCATCGCCCTGATGTCCTTGCTCCTGCAGCAGAATGTTCCTCGCTCCAGGCAGTTCAGCCTGTAGGCACTAGCGGTCCGCATATAGCACTTTTCAACGAGGTTGGGGAGGCTTCTCTTTCTTTTCTTTTTGAAGTGCAAGGTTAGTCTTTGACAGAAAGCAATGGCATAATCAGCGCATGCTTCCAAACTAGAGGATCAGTAAGACGCCATGAACCCTCTTTGGACCGCCTCGAGGCGAGCCAACAGGCATGTTGCATTGTACATTGCTGGCTTTGTGGTACGGCTTTTCAATAAAGATGTTTGTACGTGCAGTATCCTACTCCCATATTTGAGCAAATACAGTATTTCGGAAAATATCCAAGTTCAACCATTTGCTAATGTCGTACGACTTACGTTCGCAGGCTTTTCCCTTTAAATGCAAACAGAGTTAACATTTTGACGATCCGGCGGAGGTTTCAATGTCTTCCTCGGGGTTTATCTGCAGTTGGTGTCGAAGCTAGTGCAAGTTGAAGAACTTCCTACTCCGGTTTCCGAACGCCATCGACTTGTCGTTGTAAGCTAGCTGGTGCATTAAGGACTGCGATTGCTGTCAATCGCCAGAAGTTGCATCGCGATGTTTCTTAATACTGTATTCCTTAAATGCTCTCGAATATTCAAATAGAGTCGCTCTCTCCTCTCTTCTCCTTTATTGAGTGCCATAACAGTACTTCATAACAGTACTTCATACTGCTCAGTACAGTACAGTACAGTACAGTACAGTAAATAGAATGCAGTATGCGCCGTGTTTGCTGCATGAATCGTCTCATCACTTCAAAACGTACCACATCTTCCATGCATTAAAATAACCCAAAAATTTCCCCTTCAAAATATGTCCAGCATACACCGGGGGATAGCCAACCGCACTTTTCAAAAATTAAATAACCAAATCAATTCAACTCTTAAAATACATGTATATCGGAATCTATGTAGATGCAATTCTTTCTGGCGTTACTTCGCGCCATTCAGGAAGCAAGTGACCTCACTTGGCAAACTTCAAACTGCACTCGCTGAAAATGACGGTTCCTCTCTCGTCAACCAATGCCTCCCTGCCTATGTCCTTTCCATTTGCAAAACACTCTGCTGCCACAGAAACTGATCCTTGCTACTTTACTGTACTTCCAATAGAGGTCATGCTTCTACCATTCGAAATCCTGTTTTTACGATGCCAGGTAGGAGGCTAGGTAGAGCTTTATGGCATCAGGCAGTACAAACGAGGGAAGGCATCACTATTTAATAAGGTAGGACCAACCGTGCGGTATTTTATACTGTTTGAAAGTAGTCTAAGAGACGCCATCTGTGCAGGTATGACAAGCCGAACAGTTTTTGGAGTAATAAAACGCCAAAAATTTTCCACCTATATGAGTAAAATATTATTATTACCTTATGTCTATAGGATGCCTTGAGCAAAGACAGTAATGAGGAGTGCAGAGAAATCTAAGAATTGAATCCACTCTTCTGTACTGTTCATGTTGCCTATGCTAGAGGCACTGGTAGTTCTAGAAGAACGAGAGACCTCAAAAATTTAGCTCTGCACCGTCAACGCAAAGCCGGCAGTAAGTTTGGGAGGGGAAGGTCTCGCAGCGCAACAGCCGTAGCATATGATGACAGAAAGTACTGACAAATCACCATTTCTAGAGTTCCAACGAACACTTCAATTGCAGCTATTGGGGCCAAAAGGATCACCATACAGCTCAATGTTCTCAAAATTCCCACAAGAACACTCAGTGTACCTTTTATGGCAGAAAGGTCCATTCTGAGTAGACTTGTTGGTCCAAAGGGGAACACAACGGCGATCATCGAGTCGCGGATGCAGCGGATAGTTTCGAGTCGGTAGAAAAGATCAAGTTGAAGAAAAAGGAAAACGAAGAGCCTGTGCCAGTTCTTCGCGAGTCTCAGAACAAGAATTTGGGGGCCATAGCCAAGAGGAACCCTTAAAGCCAGGCCCTGCCAAAACAGAAGAGGCACAAAATAATGGGACTCGGCGCCCTTATGAACAAGGAACCGGTTGGTCGACTACGTTAGGTTGCCCCGACTTCCAGTAAGAAGAAGACCAAAGAACTGAGCACAAAGAAAGCCACATGCAGCTTTCAAGACCACAGGGGAAAGTATAGTGTAGTCACAGAGCTTACATATGACCATATAGCGATGAAGCTTGTGCAAATTCTTCTTGGGAATGTGGATGAAGCTAGAAATCAACTCAAAAGATTGGTTTCGAAGTCTATTCGGGTGACTCATGCCTTCGTGGCTAAAACGTTGGGTAGCCCTTGTTCGTTGAAGTTTGTCGCAGTAAAGGCGTATGGGATGGAGACACATGTCTTGTTGGACACAGGAGCCGTTCCAAATCCCACTCATGGGATTTTCCAAATCCCACTCATGGGATTTTGCAAGAAGTTGGAATTAGCCCCTACAGCTACGGATCTTCAAGTGACCGTTGCTGACTGGACGATTGCAGATGTAGTCGGTTGCGTGGAAGAGGTCGCGGTATGTTGTATATTGTTGTTCCCGCCGTTGAATTTATTGGTATTATGGATCGCACCGCTCGATTCCACTATCGGAAGTCCAAAACTGGAGTCTCTGCATGCGAAACTTGGCTAGGGAAGCCAAAAGGTCGTATTGGCGGATAGGAAGAGGTACATACTTGTGACAATACTAAAGGAGCCTCCCGTGATAGATGAGACGAGTACTGAAAAAGATTGTTTCACATAACCTGACGAATTGGAGGATGAGCAGCTTCCCGCTTCATTTTCATCGGCGTCCAGTGGCAGTGATAGTGTATAGGATATTTAACAGAAGCTAGTTCTTGCGATAATGGAACAGGAACCCTACAAACATTGTTTGAGAGGATGCAGAGAGGGTGTAGAGTCTACTCGGGAACACCAGAATGCAGAACAGGGTGCTCTACTCGACTCTAAGGTTAAACATCTGGAAGCTTATGACCAGAAGGCACTATTTAAGGCAACAGCGGAAGATATGGCTTTTGATATGAAATATCTCAAGTTGGCTAACGTTTCTTTGATATACTCCTTTGAGTTGACAGACAGCAATACGATTCACCCAAGGCCTTACCGTATGCCTCCAAGCACAATACCGTCGCGAGTAAGGATGGTAACGAGAATTTGGAAGCAGGGATAATCACGCCCGCGAGTTTAGTCCGGTCATTTCCTGTCGTTATAGCGACCAAAAAAGATAGAAGCCCCCGTTTTTGTGAGGACCAACGTCAGCTCAATAGGGTCATGAAGCCTGACTGTTGGCCGTTGCCGAAGATTGAGTAACTCTTCGATGACCTCGCGGGCGCGAGAATCTTCACGAAGTTGTATCTATATACAGGCCATTGGAATGTTCGGATGTCGGAAGAATGCAAGGAGGTGACGACATTTGTATGTTGCTAGGGAACGTACGAGGTCGAAGTGATGCACTTCGGGTTGATGAATGCACCTTCGGCGTTCCAGAAGATGATGGACGGCATTCTTCAGAGCTTGAAGTTTGCAATGGTTCATGTAGATGAAGTCGTATCATTCTCCAAAAATGTGGACGAAAACGTCGGCCATTGCAAGGAAGTCTCCGAAAAGACTAAGGAGGAAAACATGCAGATCAAAGTGACGAAGTGCAGCTTCGCTCAATCGGAGGTAAATCTGCTCGGCCACGTTATCAACGCCACCAGAGTGCAAGTGTAAGAAGATAAGATCAAGGACATTTTAGAGGATCCAACTTCAAAGAATATAACCGAGTTCAAGATTTTTCTCGGTCTGGCTTGATACTATCGGCAGTTTATGAGTAATTTCACAGAAATTTCAGCAGTATTGCATGCTGCTTTGTCCATGAAGGAGTTCTTTAAATGGAAAAAAGAGATCCAGGAGGCTCTCGAGGATCGCGAGAAGAACGTGACAACGCCGTCAGTACTTACCTTTTTTTGACCTCTACTACCCATTTTTGGTTGAAACGGATGCGTTGTCAGTTGTATTGGGAGTCTTGTTGGCTCAGAAGAGGGAGGAAGGAAAGATATACCCGACTAAATTCGAGCGTTGCAGTGGCTATCCTCACCGATACATTCACTCATCACGGATTACTCGAGATATTTTGAGAGTCGTGCGGGCGCGCTACTGTGGCCTCTAAGTGGGGTAACCAAGGAAAAGTAAGAAGTAGGAGAAATGTTCGACCTAGGAGATGAAGTGCTGGTGGCGCATGATCCGGTATTCAACAAGACGCGTAAATGGGCCCCGTTTCAATCTTACCTCTAGGGATCATGCCGTGTGATCAAAGTTGATCACACATGATATGAATTGGTTTCGTCTACGGGTTGCGTTACGAGCCAGAAAGTTCACTTTTGAAGGCTTGTCGGGTATTGGAAGCGCCCTACTCACTTACTATAATATTACTGAGAAAAGGGATAGGCAAGGGAGGAGGGTGGATAAACTCTGGTACAGCATAACCAGTTTTAAAATTCGCTCCTAATTTATGTCCGACAGCCCAATTGTCAATAAAACGTATGAGAAGTATTCGGGACTTCACATATCATCGAGAGGGATCTAGTAGGATTACCTTTGGCTGACGGTACTTTCAGGTGAAATAGAGATTCCTTACTATTATATTACTCAGGAAACACTTCAGGATGACTATTTCCGAGTATTCCGTAAAATAGTTGTGTTACCTTTATATACGGGTTTTTGGGCACTGCAGATATTATCTGCATTGTCAAATTCGTTAAAGAGCTCTACCCTTCGAGTTAATCAAAAAGAATGCCTACTGAAAAAAGCTATAAACGAATACCCTGAAGGTGAAATAATGAATCAGAACCTTCAGAATGGACACATTGCAGCACATTGCCTGATGAAATTTTCTCTCCAACGTTTGGATGTTCCATCTATTGGTCTTTCGCACTTGATAGTATCGATTTTTGCCATGTTTAATAGGGAAGACACCAGAAAGAGTTCTGTAAAATTAGCGACAAATAAGACGCCACAGTACCTCAGCGAAGTCCATGTGGATTCATCAGTTCCTTTCACTAGCTCAATAGTATAAAATAAGAAAATAAATATGTTTTTCACTTCCTTGAACATCACAAATCGAAAAGACCTATTAGTGATCCAAACCAGATCCGAACTCTCTGAAGTCATTCGATATTGTGAAGCACTGTTCAAAAATCTTTTTTCGAGGTCAAAATAAAAGTTACTGAGAATCTGTTCTGACTGGGCAGGGGATCACATGAGCAAATAAATGATGACTTTCTCAATTTTTCTGTAATTGAAGTCAGAATTTGACCCATACAGACACCTAAAAACACTGGTAAACCTAAATATCTCTTTCACAAGCATCTGAAAATGTTATTGTCTTATCGCGTGAACGTGAGCTCCTAAATTATGTATTGAGTTAAGCTTTAAAGCATGATAACTGACTACTGAACGTATATATAGCAAAAATTGTTGATGGATAAATTAAAATACAGCATTAAGATCAGTGTACGGAAAACTATTTTCCATAATGACTAATTTTCGACCAGCAGGGGTCGAATTCATTTACCAAGCTTAATCAAAAAAAGCTTAAAATGACGAAACAAAGTTACAAACGGATTGACCTTCTGCACATAAATTCATATAAAAGACTAACAATGGTGTACATCTCACAACTAAATTCTGTCAGAGTCATAAGAATAACTGCTTTCAAAATATACAGGATAAACATCAAACTTTACTTGGTGAAATCGCAAGAGAGTATGGCATTGAGATTGCTACCAGAGGTTAAATGAAATTAGGGCAGGATATTATTGTCACACAATCGACAATTTTGTATCAACAGACTATAAAAATTGAATTTAATAACAGAAATGATATAATGAGATTGAAACATGAACCACTTAGCTTTAAAGAAACGATCAAAATATACAATGGGCTAAGGCTATAAAAAAGAGAGTATAACGCCCTCATTAACAAAAATCATTGTCGTACGTATCCCGAAACCTTAGAATGATTCCATTACAATTCAAATGGTTACAGGCTCATCTACTTTGTGGTAAAAGCACAGATGAACGAAAGAAATAAAAAATTACAGAGGAAGATTTAGTAAAGGTGGAAACATATGCGAGCTCATACTTCCTACTCCTAATTTTCAGGCTCTTTTCTCAAGTAATAATTAGCTATTAAATGAGGTAATATTGCAGTCAGTCTTTATAAGAATGTTTCAATGCATTCTATAGTACCGCATACTCCTATTCATAGCCCCGCCTGCCCTTACCCACACTGAACCCCTCCGTTGCTGCGATAATCTGAACAATTCTGCGGATAATTTTTTTTACCTACACTATATCTTTTCAGCGACTAGTTAGATTGGTGAATAAATTAATGAAAATTTTTATCAGAGTATTTGCCCTATCGAACTTTGAGGTAAACCTCGAACGCCGACGAAAATAACTAAAAGAGTGTTATAAATGTAAATTCACCCTTTGAACATATAACTTCACACACAAATTCCAAAGAAACAAATAAATACACTCGAATTCCCTTAAAATTCATTTTGCCACATTAATGGAGAAAACGAAGGTTATTCGTTGCAATGCAGTTGTAGGTACTTTTTAAGTGTTTAATGTGATTAATTTTGCTCTAAAAGAGCCCAGTAGGCCTTTCAGTGAGATTTTAATGATTTATTTTGGAACATACACTTTATTTTTTGATGATATCGATAAAATCGACTAATGAAATGAAAGACACCAGAAAAGTGGCTTCAGAAGTGATCTATTACAGTGTGCAGGTGTATCAATTTGAAATATTTTATTGATGTAAAAAGTATTGAAGAATAAAACTGCTTCTGACTGAACCTCACTAGTAAAAATGTTGTTAAGCACTAGAAATCTGACAGATAGCGGCGCAATTCATTATCTCCTTAGAATTAAAGAAACATATTGACTTCACATGGTACACCCTTTAGGTGACATTTGGCACTAATTTGTATACCCGTTTGGTAAATAAATTTTAGCCCTAACCGAAATGTCTCTCAAATATTTAATTAAGGGAAAATAGTGGAACGAATGGAACCTGAAATAAAATTTTTAAGTTTTTTTCGTAGCAATTTTAATGTCGTTAGTCATATACTATTATGTCTGCGTAGCAGTAACATTCCAAAAATTTCGATCACTCTATGAATGTAAAGGAATCTCCACTGCACGCAGGAAACACAGCAAACTGTATACAGGAAAAACTGCGAGAGGATTCAATGGCTTCAAAAGCCTTTCATTCATCCAAAATTACGTTGATTAACAGATTGTGAAGTAAATGGAACTTCTTTCCAATTTATGCGAAAAAAGTAAGAGTAACCCACAATGTTAAATCAAGAATAAATTAGTGACAGAAACTGGCGTCCTTTACAGAATATTTTTGTCACTTTCATTATTTCCAAATCGCCATTACTTCGTGTAATTTTTGCTTTGCACGAAGTATTTAAATGAACATCACATCCCAAAATGCTGCATTTTCTCACTGAAATTTCCGCCAAACAAAAATCTTCTTTTAGAAATTATAAACTATTATCCGCTCTGGCTTCTGAAACTTCCGCACAGTTCCGCGGTTACGAGCACAGCTAACACAATCCTGGACGGTCATGAACACATCATTTACCATCTGCGGCCAGTAATTATCCCTGCGAAGGGAATAATGCATCCTAGTTTCTCCTGGATGACCGGCTAAGCGGGGATAGAGAGCCAATACAGTAACAGTGCCCGGGGAGATTTACGGACAACGCGTTGTAAAGCCCCATCCAATCGGATTTTCTAACCAGAACACCGTATCGGTCAAAGTCAAATTATGAGCCACATTCACCGATCGCGTCGGCTCCCTTTCGGCAGAACTTGTCCTTGGCATGTTCAGCTAAGAATTCTTCCACCTTAAACGAGTTCGCAGGTTCATTAACCTTGGAGAGTGCCATTACTTCCGGTAGGCCAATGATTCTGTTATCACTGAGTTAAGATTCCCAAAAAGCGACTGCAGCGACGTCGAGGTCAAGCAAGTGTACTCATTCAGCTTGTTTTAGATCGTCATTGCTTTTAATAATAAAACAAAGGACTTCATATTCTATATCCGTGTCATCTTCACCTTCTGTTCTGAGTTTAGATACACCATCAGCTAATTGATGTTTGATTCCCGAGCAGTATTACACATCATATTCATAATCGGCTAACCATAACCGCCTTTTTTCGAGCCGTCCGGATGCATCAGCTAGACTTAGAATCCAGCGTAGAGCATGGTGATCCGTACGGAGAATAAACTTATCGCCATAAAGGTAAGGTAGTAGTGTTAGAATTGACTGACCAACTGCTCGGCATTCCTTCTCGGTGATTGGATAATTCTGTTCCGCTTTGTTCGAACTCCTACTCCAGTACCCAACAGGAAGTTTATCACCATTGGTTTGCTCTTGTAGAAGTGTGCATACGACTTGGTGTTCACGAGCATCAGTGTCCGAGGTGTGTTTATAACCGATACGGGGTAACGCCAGGATAGGAGGTGACACCAACTTCTGTTTCAGCGTCATAAAAGCTTCATATTCTTCATCATCCAAGATACCGAATTCGAACGTATTTCCTTTTCCAGCCTTCTTATTCAGGAGAGCGGCTATCTTGGCGAAATTATTTACAAATCAACGGTACACATTTCAAATTCCTAATAAAGACCTCAAATTTGTTTGTTTAGTCGGCAGGAGCACTTTCTTGATAGCATCACAATTTATATTATACATGAGGAGTTGAACCGGACGGATAAAATGGCCCAGAGAAACAACTTTTGCTTCAAAAGAGGTGCACTTTGCGAAACGGAGCGTGACAGCGGCGGCTTTTAGAAGGTTTAATACTTCTCTAACACCTCTAAAATACTCCGAAACAGTATTAGGATAAATTATCATGTCGTTCAAGTAGGCGAGGCCATATTGTCACTTAAACCAAGAAAGGATAATGTAGATAGCCCTTCGAAACGTTTCGGTAGCATTCTTAAGACGGAAAAGCATACCAGTAAAACAAAATAAATCATGATGTATAGAAATGGCAGTTTTGTCTCTTTCCTCTTCCGGTATCTTGACTTGGCAGTAGTCACTGTTGCAGTCCTAAGTAGAAAGAAAGTGGCCTTACCCAGCTGGTTAATACACTATTTCATCCTTGGCAAAGGATAGGAATTTCGTACGGTTGCAGCATTCAGTCTCCTATAGTCTATATAGAACCGTACCATACCGTCCTTATTTGGCGCAATTACAACTGTACTGGCCTATTCAGACTGCGTGGGCTCAATCACTGCGGCGAATAACATTACGTCTATCTCTTTCTTCTCGAATTCTGTTGCTTTTGGTCCGGAACGGTACGGTTGCTAAAAGATTGGCCTAGCATCTGTCATCAGCTCAATTCGATGCTTAGCTATATCTGCTTTACCGAGACGGCTCGCCCACATTTCGGAGAACTTGTCCAACAGATTAAGTACATCTTTCCTTACCTTTTCTTCTTTCACATCGATGCGGAACTGATCATAGAAATCTGGATGCAATCTTCCTCGGCCGATCTCTTTGTCACTCGAGTTATAATTACTTTGCGACCACCAATTTGTTACATTCATCTCGTCTCAGCCTGAAACGATCCGTAAAGTAGTTTCAGAACTAGAGTCCTTTCCCTGTTCCTTAAGATGAGATGCCACACTGGCATCAGGAAGAGTGTGGACAAAATGAGAGCGGGTGCAGGTAGGGCGAGACCAACGACTGTATTCTTGGGGAGATTTGCAGTATTACTAGAAAACGTACTCATTTAAACGACGAAAGGCCGGTTTGGGCGGATGTCTATGATTTCATTTGCCATAAGTGCGAGATGTTTTAGTAGAGATTTGGGATGCTTCTGGACAAGGCAAAAAATACCGGTCGAACATTGAACACGAATTGAAACATGACTTGTAGGGGGTATTGTTACACGAGAAGCGAGACGAATCTTCCGAGATCGGGACTCAAAGGAAAGGGCTTGAATAGACGTAGGGCCTTTCGACCATTTCTCCGTCTTTGGTAATATTCTGCCAACAACAGAAACTGATGGTGCATGGTGAAACACAATTTTCTGTTCGGATAGTGGAATAGCCCGTACATGCTGATCTATGAATGCAGTGCCCAGGATGAAGTCGACGCCTACATTATCAACCGCCAGGAAACGAGTACGAGTCTTCAATTCGCCGATACGGACATTAAGGACAAGAGTAACCAAACATCGGATGAGTTTCTTGGAAGCATTCAGTAAAGGGGGTGCGGCCACTGAGCGGAAAGGTGATTTCGCATAAATCGGTAGGGTGCGCACATTCATGATGTTCGGGTTCGCTGTGGTATCGAAGACAGTCGTTAAAGGAACCATTAACGACGAGTATCGTCCAACGGTCACTGAAATTTTGTAGTTGCATATCTTAAAGAATTAAAAAGACTCACCGGCACTAGAATCATAAAGTAGAGATAAACCGGATGACAGATCAGAGTTCTTCCGTTCCGGTGTCCACTGAAGACCTTTAGAATTCCCAATCGGAAGCTACGACGCCCCTACCCATTTCCGGCACCGTTTCACGACTCCGGGTTATCTACTTGTCCCAGAAGAAGGATTGTTTCAGTTATTCCTCCCTTGATAATATTGACCGAGTCCAGCGCACGAAATTGGCCCATTTGCGGGGGTACCGCAGCGGAATATTCCTTGTATGCCCCAAAGCGACGATAGTTTTAGCTACGGATCTGCATCAATTTCGACCGGTCGGTATCACTCAAATAAGGACAGAGGACGTGGCTGGGATCCAAACACAGAAGACAGAATGAAGTTCTAGACTTTGACAGAGGATTCCCAGCGCGATTCACATGACCACTCACTGTACCGGCCTGCGAGCTTCCTTTAGAGGACTTTGGCGACTGTATTGCTGCAGGCAACGACGGTTCTGATCGAAAAAATCTTAGGGGCGGCGTTTAGTAAGTAGTTACAATGTTTCGTGTACGGCCACTTTGAGATAAAGAGATAACTTCCAAATCACCATCCTTTTCGGTCATGGTAGAACTGTTTTCCTGAGAAGACCTTTCAACCATTAGCGCATTCCCGGGTCGGTCGCATGGTTGAAACCGTGTCTCTTTTAGTAACGGGTAACTTGTTGCTACATTCGGTAACTCTCGGCGAGATATACAATAAACTTCTCCCAAGGAGTGAGCATGATTGACTAATGTCTGATAGTCCGCATTTGGGCGAGTAGCTAGGTACAGTCGCAATTGTTTGCAAAATAACGGCAACAAGCCATCTAAGAACAACTATTTCAACCTCCGATCGTAAAATAAAATTCCAAAATGGGGAGCGTTTTCCCACAACATACGAAAGTAGGGCTCCTTGGTCATTGGAGAAAACTGCTTAAAGTTCTCAAATTCCGAATAGGCCGTCACAATTACCTCATCGATTGCATACATGCGGAGTAGAAACTGAACCACTTCCTTATACGTACGGAGAAACTCATGATTGTGTCTGCCCATCACCATCGAACCGCCGGTCATACGAGCTTGCTCTAGCACTACGACTTTTTCGGTGAGGTAGAACTGAAAACACCTCATTGCACCGGCTCCGGTACGGAATTCTTGTTACAAGTGTCCTTGAACTTGGCCAAAAAGTTCAAATCAGCAATTGGATCTGATCCAGAGAACACTTGCGATCTCATCTGGATATAAATCTTCTTTCTGTATTTAACAATAATCCTCGACGACCTGTGAGAATCTGTTGAACGTAATTTCAACCGATAGGTCTAGTTGCTCACTGCCTTCGTGAACAACTAAATCAATGGACGTAACTGCTTTATCTTCTTACCAGATTTTTTTCCCCGCGAAGGAAACCATCCGAACCGGACGACGATTAACTGGATGAACTCGACGAATACGTATCGGTGGACGCATCACTTGAATCATGGGAACGCCGACGATGGGAACATTTCTTGCTGCTCTTCTTATTCTTGCGGCTTCGGTTTCTCTTCTGGCCATCATCGGAACTTGAATCTTTAGTGCGTCCGCTACGATGCAAGAAACACGACTCTTCACCATTAGAGTCTCGTCCTCCAGCAGTATTTACCTGAAAGTACGGTTGTTTCACGTCCATAAGTGGGACAGCTGACTCCTGTAAAGGGCTTTTATTACCGTGTTCGGTATTTTTAAATTTTGAATGCCCAGACGGGTCTGGTAGACTCTTGGAGAGGTCATCGGTCGGTAAAATGCTCGAACCGTCCGGTATGGCTTTAAACGCCTCACCAGCCGTGAGTAACACCGCGATTGGCACATTCTCGAAGCGCCTCATCAAATCTGTAGTCTCCTCCAGAAAGAATGACATGGCCATCGGCTTTACAGCCTCTGCTATTACGTCATAAACCTTCACTTGGAGCTCCGATTCCATACCCAAACGGACTTGTTCCCACACCTACTTCTTTATCATCTGCTGTACTTCGCCTCGTAAGTCCAAACGGATTTTTGTCTTTACTTTCTCTGATCAATTATCAACTTCCGTGCGGACTTGCGGACCCACAGCATCCAATAGACGCGGAAAACCTCGCTGAATATCCACAAGGGACTTTCCAAACTGATTAGAGAGGTCACGGATTTTAAAAACCATTTTTTCCGGACGTTTATCCAGGGAATAACTGATGGGGAGCCTAATTAACGGGGTCAGCGCACTTTCGGCGTCGCGTGGTTCCGAGCACTGTCGTGTAAATACCGTTTCGGTTCTGCGAGGGGCTTTATCAGTGCCCATGGCGCACTACGGGAGCTATGGGAAAACTATGAGCCTTCCGGGCGGTCTACGGGGGCGGATATCTTGACTTCAGTATCTTTTTTGTTGAAGTACCGAACGTATAATACTGTGATTTTCAACTCTGTCTTTACTTGTTTTCCGGTGGCGTCTCTTCTGGAAACCTAAAGCCGTATAGTGTTAAACAAAAGGGGGTTCTAGGTCGGGAGACCATTTGAAGTATAAAAGTGTTAGGGTTCACTCCTATTACCTAGCGGACGTCTCAGTTCGGTAAAGAAATAGGCAGATTGGTAGAGCGGTAATGAGATCTGCGACCAGCGATGGACCACCGAAAGGAAAGACAAGGAAAAAACGATACAGAGGCCTGCTCACTCTCGGAAAGGGCTAAACGTGCCGCGGTCGGAGTTAATTCGCGAGGAAGGTAACGGCGCGATACAGGCCAGGAGAGGACTAATGACACAGGGAGTAACCGAGTGGGAAAGTCAAAGGTAAAAAGAAAAACAGGGAATTCCGAGGCGGAAGGGTGCTTACTTATTAACTTGATGGGCACTGTAAAGGAGATCATAGATAAACATACGCTAAGTCCGTACGGAGTCCAGGTGGAGTTGGCACTAGGCCCTAATGGTACTGTGCATACAGGTGTCAATTACTACTACTTATCATACCCATTAATACATTACAACCTACTTTACTCTTCTCAGTCCTGTAATTATCTTACGTGTTCCTCACCCCAGTGCGTTGTACACTGCTGCCCATCCTCACCTTTGCCGCGTGGTATCAGATCTGGGTCAATGGGGCATCGACCAAGAACCGAGCGGCCGGGTGATCCTCCCTTGGATCCATATAAATTCACTCATCCCCAGTATCGTGCGGCCATTCACATCACTTCAAAACATCTATATATAGTGGCAGTTGATATAACACATCTTCTTGGACCTGATGTTATAGAACGCAATTTTGTAAACCCATTTAATGTTTCCACCCTTTCGGTTAAGTGCGTTCAACACAAAAAAAAACGTGACGAAAAGGTTTTCTACGCTGACGACCGGTACCTAGTATTAAGAAGATACGTAAACCGTCACTTGTTTGCTCCAATGGACGTGCCGAAGTAAAAGTTCTTCAAAAAATCAGCTGAGCAGAATGCATCCCCGGTTCTTCCATGCGGGAGCCTCTACGTTTTTCAATCTTATCAAGCGCCCCAGACCGGAAGAAGTCACATCGAAGACACTTACAACTTCAAAAGATATTTCAAAGCGCTGCAACCTTTGCCATGGAATTTTGCTCGCTCCCAGCCGTTTCCGCTTGACACGTGGTGTTGGGAACCTCCACTTCAACAAAAGTATTATAATTGATATCATTCATATCAATAAGTATTCTTTGTTGCACATCGTTGATGAGACCACGCGTTTTAGGGACGTAAGATTCCTTCCATCTGTATCAATAGAACCATTTTGCCGAATCTCCTCCAATGCTGGGCTACAGTATATACACGTCTTCTTCAGCGAATCCTCACTGATCAGGGACCACAACTTGGTCCGAAATTCATTCATTTTACCCATCTCGTCAATTCAGAAGTAAAAAAACCGGGTTCGTCGAGAACAAGATAGGGTAATAGATTGCTCCTATGATGTTTCATTCGTGGACTACGATAACAAGCTAGTCGCTGTGCGCGAATGCCATGAGATCCAGATGCGAACATTCAGGTTAGCGCAAGTGAAGACCTACTACATATCTTTTGCCGATCTCTTTTATTACTTCTGCAACCTTTAGAGCACAATACACACTTTTGTGACACCAGAGGATGATATAATATTATGTACAGAGACATCTGACCCTAAAGATGACCGTGTGCACGGTCCAGAAATGAATCCGGCAATTCGCAAATAGAATAAAGGCCTTCTCCGTCGAGAATTTTTCAAGTTTATATTGAAAAAAGATGTCTCAAAAGACGAAAAAGTACTCCTAGATAGATTTATCCTCTCCATGAAGTCGATCTTGGACGAGAAAACGATGTACAATATGGTCCATATGTTTAAGACCCTTAAGCCCCATAGGGAATTCTTCTCTTTGCAATAGCTCAAATTCATGGATTCAAAACTTGAACAGAAGACATTTAACAGGCATTACTTCAATCTTGCGAGACTCTCTGCATGAATATATACATCAAGATCCCTACCCCATAGATTGAGCCTCTGAGCATTGCTTCAAGTTGCTTCGTCAATTGTATGTCCTGAGAGAATCAAATGACTTATGTCATGTCATAACAGACTAGAATCACCGGAAGGACCTTGAGATGACACCATTTCCAGTCTATCTAGCCCTATAATACCTGAAAATGGAAGGCTGATTGCAGGGCTTAGCGATGGCTATGTTGACGACTTGATTAGATGTTGAAGCTGAGAATTATGGAATATTTCCAAGTAAACTAAAAAAATTTTGGAATAAAACAAGAATCTTCTATGCTAGTCGAGTTAAGGGGATACTTCATTAATCGTTTCAAGAATGGCTCCATCATCATGGATCAATAAGATTAAAAAACTTTCTGTGAACGTATCTTTCGGGTAATTTAGATCGATGAGAATGAAATTTTGTTTGGGCAGCCCTGTCTAAACTTGACTGTCTCTTTTGAGATATATCAGCTCGCACAAGTCAATTTTTCCCGAATTCAGAAAAATTGAGCTTCAACATACCGCAGAATAAACAACTTGGTCCGCTTTGGCACAGAGAATCAGATTTTTTTCGTATCCTGAAGCTCCATTTCGAGAGCATTCGTTTTGTTGTCATGTTAGATGCTTATTTTGCCAACAATGATCATCCTTCTTATCAGCTTGGTCATGTAGTATTCATTTGCGAATAAAGGGGAAAACCAAATCTAATCTGTTCCAAACCCTACAATGCTCGCCGCTTAAAACGTTCAATTATGTCCGGGGAGTCTAGTCCCTTTAGCGATATGTTCTATATTGCTCTGGCATACCCTTTTGATCTAGCTGCCGTTGTAGTGCAACGTGCACAGACTATCCACGTGTGCATCGTGCATTAGGCTAAGCCACACTGGGCCAGCACTATTAGTGTGATGAAATCGATTGTCACGTGTGCCCGCATGGCACCACGTGTCATACACGTTTAGATTTAGTAGTTACTTTTTGCACGACACTCGTTGTCTGTGGTCCTCGTGGCGCATGACAGTCAGTGTCAGGACATGATCTAGTTAGATTAGCTCTATTGTAATGTTCACTTTAGATCCCGTTCTGTTAGTAGGAACTTGGCTGTATATAGCCCCTGTCTACCATAGACATGTAAAGTTAACCAAGTCCCGGTGTTTCGACCACCTGTGTAGTAGCAACCTCTCTGAGCTCCGACGCTCTCGGTATACTTCTTAAGCATCTGGCTTGGGTCCCTTTTACCTGCACACGCCCTGCATTCCTTATACCTTCCCCGTAGCATCGTTGCTATTTTGTTTCCAGCAGCCACGTTGGCATAGGCCTTACAACCCTGCTCGAAGTGCATCGAGCACCGCGTGGCTACCGACAGCCTCCACCATCCGCCTTCCTTAGGCGTTGAGCTACCGCAGCTGCCCGCTACTGTCAAGGGAAAGAGGGTCACGAACGCCCTGGTGGTTTTTCCCTCGTCCGTCGTTGGACGTTGCACCACAGCCGTCTTGAATATTCTGATACCAGTTCATCTCTTCACGGACAGCAAATTTTTATTAAATGTGATCATTAAGGTATCGCGGACCTCGGAGAAACGAATAGTGCTAGATATATGCAGCTGTCCTGGAAGGATTCCGTGATGTATTTATCTTGGACATTGGATTTGTTCGGAGCTCCATAAATAATGCGAAACGTTTGGTGAAGCCCACTATCGAGGCCGTGCTCCGCCATACCATTGAGAACTGGTGCATTAACCTCCAATCAGACCAAAAGATTATTCTCAAAAAAGTTGGTCGGGAATACATCTGGACTTGTAGAGTCAGCATCGGACTTTGAACTTCTGATATTTCTCAGCTTAAATCCTTTCCCCTCATATGTCCAATTTGACGTCTTGAGCGCTGAATTTCTTCTACTTCCGATCTCGTGGCACCTGATAACGGTAAATCGTCGGGAGAAGAGATACTTAGAACCAACTACCCAAGAAGGAGGTGTTGCAAGCGACAAAAGTGCTACCGTGGTACAGGTGAACGAACAAAAAGAGGTAGATAGGGAAGACAGTTGAAAGGGCTACAAGCAAGTATGGAAGGGACAGAGTCTACCACCTATGCTTAGTGACTAGCGTAAAATAAATGCTTCTTGGGTCTAAAGTTGACTCTCAACTTCCTAACTATTTGGGACTGGGCTTGAAGTTGTCTGCCAACTTGCTTGACCTCTCCATGAGGAAGCAGTTTACTCAGCTTATATAGACTTCTGGCTACCCCTAAAGTCCGAACAAAACTACAAAAGATACCAGGAAATGCACAGAAACAATTTTTGTGAATGATATACTCGAAACAAAAGATACTTAAGAAACTAACAATCAATGAGTTCCTCTTATTTCCTATTCCCTAAATAAGATCCAAAGAACTCCTCTAAAATATCCATGCTGTCCAAGCAGTCCCCACAAATATCTACGGATGGCTCATAGCTCTCAATTTCTTCGTGGGAGATATCTAAACTACTAAAGATATCTCCATCCGGTTCCAGCTTCGGCACCACTTGTTCCATACTCAGTCCAGGCCCCACCAGTCCAACACTTTCCATGCCCCCTGTTCCCTCATCCAACTCGTCCTCGTCCTCGTCATCCTCCTCTTTTTCCTCTTCCTCCTCCTCTTCCTCCTCTTCCTCCTCTTCCTCCTCATCCTCCCCGTCCTCCTCGTTATTAACCTCGTAGACCAATCCAGGGGCTACCCATACCTCGAAAGCCTCCCTAGCTCCCTCTTCGATGTCTCACTCCAGCCCTTACCTACCTCCTCCGCCTCATCCTGAATAAAGAGGCGACGCACGAATTCGATAACCCTTTTCTTGTTTTGCCGGCGCAAGTAGTCCTCGCGGTCAGTAGGTCCGAAAGGGAGTAGGGGAATAGAGTTTAGATTTTTGGAAATGACTTTCGAAGGGCGTAGATTGGTCATTTTGGTAGGCTTTGGGGATTGGGAGGTAATGGAGGATTTTTTGGGTCTGTAGAGGGAGAGGAGTGTTGAGCAAAATGATCGGGGACGTTAAAAACTTGGAATAAAGGGGTTTGAGTAGGCTCCTGGGGCAGGTTTTATAGATTAGGAATAGGTAAAATAAATCTGTAAGCGATTTTGTAGTAGTGCATTTTCGCCCTTTTTCTCAAAAAAGCGAATTTGGAGGAGGAGGCAAGCAAAAGGGAAAAAGAACTTGTTTCGAGATCGATGCAGAGGGGTAGATACAGTATAAAAATATCTAGATAAAATGGAAGTAAATTTGGAGAGGACCACGGTAATGATAAGCGAGGTTAAGTTCAGGGAGGACGAGGAAGGACCGGAACTATAAGCAAATTTGGACAAGAAGAGGTAGTACAGTAAACTAAAGGTCTGTAGAGGGGGAATTTTTGGGTTATTTTAATGTATGGAAAATGTGGTCGGTTATACCCACGAGGCAAATACGTTATGCGGGATTAGTCCTCGCTGATCGGTAACACACCGTAAATGACCTTGCTTACAGGGCCGGCTCAATGCCGGCGTAGATGACGGCGACAAAAAAAACCGTTCCTATCAGCACGCCCCTAACAGCATCTATGCTTTATTCAACTAAGACTGCCACTCGGCTGGACCGAATACTCAGCTCAAAAAGGAGATAGGTATTACCCGCACTCATATGCTACAGCCACCTAACTAAGTTCCGAGCTAACCAAGCTGAAGTCAGAGATGACCGTCGCATGCCTTCCAATGTCACCCACTATTGTCGTCTTGATACTGTATTTGTGCTTGATTTCCGTGAAACGCCTTTTGGCAAGGCATTAGAGGTGTACGGAAAGGTTCGTGGGGGGTTGATGCAATGGCACGCTGCAGCAGCCGTGATGTCCAATGCGGCCTGCTTGATGGCTGGCCTGAAGGTAGCCTTCTAGGGAACGTAATTTCTTCCCCATCATTGTGTGACATACCTTTTTGAGTCGATTGTCGTTGTCTGGAAAACCACGAGATAGGTCAGATATATCTTCGAAGAGTAAAGCAACCAAGCCTTTCCCCTTACTGTGTGCTAGTCACGCCGTCGTCGCAGTCGGAGGTTCTTGCCGCGTTTTCTCGGATAATGTATTTAGTGACAGTGCCTCTCCGTAAGTTTTTCCTTTCGTTCCTCGTTATGGTTATTATGTTGAGAAGTTATGTACCGTAGACGACATCGTTGGTTGCTTTCACCAGCGTGCACTGCGTTAGCACTTCCCAATCAAATCCAACCGATTTTCTTGCCTTCACAAAACTTGCGTTGCGATAAAAACTGTTGATTGTACAACAGTTCATCGTGCTGCGGAAGAACCGGATTCCACAACATAAACAGTCTCAACACAGTCGATTGTAGTTGTCTGGAAAACTTTAGGATAGATCGAATATATCTTCCAAAAGGGGAGCAATGATTTGGTTCTGCAATTTTTGAAAAGTGCGGTTCGGCTATCCCCCGGTGTATGCATCTTTACCTTTCCAACAGTGAAGACACCTAAACCCCCCTCCCAGAACAGTATTTCTCCGTGTATTGATTCGGAGTCGAGTGCATCCTCCGAGAGTAAAACACCCAAAGCTTCCCAATTCTACCATTAAAGCACCCCAAGTATTCCCCCGTTGACGTATTCCAATCAGGGACATAATGAGTAAAAATCATCCCTCGCATGCTATCAAATGATGTACATAGTTTCCCAGCAAATCAGTTTGCTCAAATTTTGATTTCCATCACCCCATGGGATGGCCCAGGGAAGGCGTAAAACTCTTCTGCGAACGCAGAAGCACTAACTCAAGCAAAACTAGAACGGACAAGATCAAACACAAGCTCAAGCAGTAACTCTCGGACAAGGACTACCTCACCCTCTAAGAATTCCGTGACGAAGAGCAGTAGAAGAGGAGGATCTGCATGTATTTCAAGCCCTGTTTTTTTTCCTACTGGGTTTCTTTTGGACCTGCGCGTGGATCCGGTCGATCTCATGAATTACACTCGACCCCGCACCGAAAACTCTATGGTTACCATCATAGTTTTCCCGGACAACATAACCATAGGGGGTGGAATTTTGGGGTTATATTAATGCATGGAAGATGTGGTCGGTTGCGCCAGGTGGCTTTCCGTCGGGAGTATATAAAATGCTTAGCACACCCCATGCAAACCTTGTTCTTAATTTTTTTTCACTCTGGGTAAATGGGGGGTTAATTTATTGTGGTAGATATGTGGGTTGGTACCCAGTAAATTTGTACCGGAGCGTAGATATCGTATCATGGTCTAGCCAATTGTTCTTAATCAATTCACGAAATAGACGAGCCCCAGATGCGAAACAGGAGTTTATACTGTCGTTGTCGACCTCTACTCTTCTGCCAACTCTACAAACGCTGTACAAATTCTAGGATTGGGAATATTCGTAACACCATTCCCAATTGTGGGGAAAATGTGGGCAGGTTCAATATTTTAAAGATATGGTCGGTTGTGGCCCGGCGTATCCTACAGGGTGACCAGTAGTACCTCTTGAATTCCCCTAGAAAGCCAGCTCAAGGCCGCCCAGCAGACAAGCTGCGTTGGACATTGGGGCTGGCCCAATTCCCAATTCGTTGTAAGGAGGCGTTTTCATGTACGCTACTTTCTGGTACTCTATCAAAAATAGGTATCAATATGTTTCTACGCACTGTCAATGGCTCGGCCGATATCTCCGTCCAACCAAAATCTCCCTCCAATGGCGCTGCTTCACAGAAGTCCACTTCTTATGAACAACGATGGGCCCTCTAATAATCGGCCTGTCCGGATACGGTATGCCGCTCGAAAGTCATTTGTTACCGCCTAACTTGCTGGTACTACCAAACTCCGGTCATTTCAGCGAAATCCTTTGATACCTTTATTGTCCTATCTGCGGACACCCGTTTTACTGATGCCGTAAAGTTAATACATCTGTACGCTTGCAACGTATTCTTGATGAACATGCCAAGGAAATTGGATTCCTCTTTCACTAACCATATCATTTAGCTTCAGCCAACACTGAGGAGCGACTCAGTTCCGCTAGCTGGTTCAATGTCACCAATGACCCCCTTACTCGCATGCCATGTTACATACACGTAGACATTCTCCCAATACCAGTGGCCCCCTATTCCCTCGCATGACACTCGAAGACAGAGAGACTTAATTAGAACATTTGTAAGCAGTGTAACATACCCCAAGATTAAAACACTCAAACATCTCCCCCATTTTAAACATGCCAGGAGATCAGTAGTATGAAGCAAAGCGATGAAATTGCGGTGATTGATAGCAATCTCATTTCGTTGCTGAACCAATGGGCTGAAAACTAGGAGTCGATGTTCGAGAACTGGACCATTACTGTGCATTTCTGAGGAGCATTGCATTCCGATATTTGATGCACATTGCGAATGGTGTCCTCAGGCACGAAAGTGTGGGGAGAGTATTCAAAGATCAACTACGCAGGCAGGTAATGGGTGAAAACCTGTCGCGCCTGCATCACTTGGAGGCGAAATGCAAAGCAGGTAACAAAGTCGCGAAATTCCTGCTGAGAAGAGGAACCGCGACGGGAAGCAGCGAAGGAAGTGTACCGTAGTACAGCGGACAGTCTCCTCTCTATTTAATTGAAAATATAAACTGTACAGGCCTTCACATACTGTACACTCCAAATGAAAAACGCCTTTCCACTCTCCTTTTCAGACCTTTCAATACACAAGCCTGGCCCCCCAGTCACGGGAAAGAATCACCCTACATCCCTAATCAGTAAAGCACGCCATATTCCCTCCCCTTACCAGGTAAGCAGTGCGTCACTTACACCAATGCCTCAGGGCTGCTTGCAGGCTTCGAGCCAGCCATTTCGGCACATGACTCACATTACCCATTATCCTGAACATGTCTAGCACACACCGGGGATAGCCGAACCGCACTTTTCAAATATTAAAGAACCAAATCAACTCTTACAGCAAATAGTTTCTATGGGGCACTAGAATATTACAAAGTATTTGAATGTACAACTGTACCGGATAAAAAAGTTTTCTCAGAAGAATTCCAAGTAATCGATGTTTGGGGATTAAAGCTGCTAAAATCAAAAGGGTAGTCGATTATTCCCAAAGTATCCCAAGTATATTATTGGTCGCCCACTTGTTTCGATTCTTCTAAATTTTACATATTCTGCTGCCTCCAACAAAGAGTATACGACTGAAGTCTCTAAGATACCTGGACTTAAGTACGATTCGTTGACCTCACTTAGCAAGAATCCTGTATCAATCGAGTTCCCTAGCTCTACCTGCCCCTGTCCGATCTACCCAAATATTCGTGAAGTTGCGGTCCATTACATCAACTACTCGAATTTCCTCCTGGGTCTCCCCTTCTCTATTGAACGGAATGAAAGAGGAGTCAATATCTGGATATACAAAGAACGGGAAAGAAAGACGTTCTCTCTCTTCACAGGCGTGCCTTACCATGTGAGGCGTCGACACAAATTTTCCTCTGGTCCAAAATTGCAAAATATCCCCTATGTTCACGACAAACATGTCTTCTCTCGCCTCAACTGGTGTCCATTGTCCTTTCGTGAAAACCTGCAAAGAGCGATGGTTCTGTGTCTCTTGAATCAAGATTGTGAACAACCCATTGTCCGTATGTTTGCCAGCAAGACCTTCTTTCGGTGGATAATAAATCACTCTTTGAATCAGCGTAGGCTCTTTCATATAAGGTTCAAAAAAGTCTGCATTAAGACCAAGCGCTAGCCCGAACGCATGACACAATCCGGGCACCAAACGGCTCATAATATCGTTCTGTAAGTCCAGAAGCGATTTTCCGAAATCAGGAGCCACATTCTCAGGCGGTAAGACGTTTGGCCCCCAGAACCGTTTACCTGGCACTAGATCACGAGGAATTCCCAAATCAAAAACCTGCTTTGAATCACGACTATTCACGTTGAGATTCTCCGTGGCAACATATCCCCTACAAGTTGCCGGCTTTACAAGATGCTTGTCCTGACCGAACTCTTTCTTTGCCTCGTGCGGGAGATGGAAAAAGTAGCGAGAAGAATTGATTACACGACGGATGAGCAAAGGAGGTACAGCATGATCCTTGAGATAAAAGAACCCACAAGTTTCGCAAATTTTCAGGAGGCGATTGACCTCGTTGCTTGACCGGGACTGATCGGACGATGTTAGCGCCGCGAAGGAAATCGTAGCAAGATCTGTTAAAGAATTCTGTGTAGAGGTAGGTCCCTGAGAGATATTTGCAGGTGCCATGCTTGTGGGAAGCCCCCTCTACCGGAGAGGCGTAAGAGGGTAGTTGTTGACGGAGATGCTCTTCCAAGGCAAAGTATGAGATCGGTATGAGATGTTGAGTGATGGTCTGAAGAGCGGCTGCTATGCTCTGTCTCTTCTTCGGCTAGTCTGTCTGTTTCAGTCGTAATAAGTACAACTGTCAAGAATAAAAGAGCATGCACAGTAGCTGTCATCATCAAAGACCCCCTCTCTAAAAACTGCGTTTCTGCCGAGACCTCAACCTTTTCCGTGGTTGAAGAGCGCTGAGCAACGGAAAAGGTCTACTGTTGTTGTAAATGGGCCTGCAAATTGTTTCATTAATTTTTATACAGTACAGTACTGTACAAAAGAATTAGCTTGATTATCACGAGCGGCTGCTGTAGCTGTCCAAAATCTTCTGTGGTGTTTATGCAGGAAAACAAGCCTATTGGTCCTCCGCTCCGATCTCGCAACGTTAAAGAATATCCGCACGTACATCACAGTAGGACCTAAACAAGTAATGAATATTTCGTTTGGAGGTGGCAAAAGTTGAGGTTGAACTTGCAGTTTGCTTCAGCCATTGGCAGGCCACCAAAATAATTCAAGTTCGTGGTATTCCTGTTTTTTTGAGGTGAAGTAGGATTCATGCGTACATATTCTGCTGGCGCACTGGAAACGGTTCCAGTGCCGTGTGGGTAGCAGGAAATGTGATCTCGTCAATATGACCTCGTCAGTATGATCTTACTACAACGGGGGAACATGAGGGGTTAAATGGGGTGGTTTACTCAATTTTTCTGATGAGAACAACAGCGGAGACGGGTCTAATTTGCGTAGAAACTGATATACGTCTAATTGGAAGGGATGACCGTCTGCGACCACACCTAAAATGGTCGACGAGTACGCGGCCGTCATCACGGCCAATATCGGAAGCTCTAAGGCGAAGGCGTCATTTTGGCTTCATCAAAAGCTGAGCTATGCCGTTTGGTCCACGTGTACAGCTTCAGTGATTGGTGGTAGTCCGCAACATGCAGATGTGTGCCTCCCCCTCCGAAGCTAGTTAATTTTTGTGGCCCTGCATATTGCTCTTAGTCTGTTGATAAAGCACGAAAAATAATTGATATATCCTTAGAGCGAAGGTTCTCAGGAACATACTCGCAGTTTGTGGCATAAAGAGTAGCTCAAGACCTCCCCTACCAAGCAACTGGGGATATTCTGGACGAGTCTCGGCGCGTGACGAGCACACAGAGTGGAAAATTTTAGGTTATTTTAATGTATGGAAGATGTGGTCGGTTGTATCCACGTCGGGGGAGTGCGTCGTGTGAGCGAACAGCTTTTGCCGCGTATCAGCAATCGGAACGGCTACCCGTGCGGCAATGACAGTCACAACCCGGTGGGTAACTTGGGTTTACTTGAATGGGTTGATATACTTTATTTTCCTGCTAAGAGCGATCGCAGGTTAGGACTACTGTAAGTAGGGTAACCACTTACTGTACATACCTTCAGAACGGAGGTTCTCTCGAATACACTGTATACACAATTTCAAGCGTTTTGACAACTTCCCGCCAACCCTTTACATTGTAAGCCTTTACCATCGCGACATCCCTCAGGGAACAGCTGACCATATTTTTCATGCATTAAAAACACCCCAAATTTCCCCTTCCAATTTAAAGTGTAAATGGGGGGTTAATTTACTGTGGTAGATATGTGGGTTGGTATCCAGTAAATTTGTACCGGAGCGTACATATCGTATCATGGTAAGTTGCGGCCTAAGTGTCGCTCAAAACTCCTTCCAACAAACAACTGGCGTTATTCTGGAGAAGTCTCGCCGCGTGACGAGCGAACAATGTTCGCTGCGCATCAGCAATCGGAATGGCTGCCCGTGCGGCAATACCAGTCGCAACCCGGTTGGCGAAGTCCCGAGCGGAAGGGTGCCAGCCCCCCAACGTGGAGAGTGGAAGGGCAATGAAGCGATGCCCAGGACCCTTGGAACGTATCAACTCGGCAAAGCGAGTGTCCTTGCCCAGGCGAGCGTGGTTAAGGGGCTTGAGTGGGCATCGCGCCAGGGAGGGAAGGCGGGCGGGGGTCAGGGGATGGATAACGGTTACGTCATAATAGTCCGTGCCCCCGTTCTCTCCAAGCGCCTTGATGTCCGGGCGAACTGCATGGCCGGATTGTGGCGGCTCGAGGACAGGGTGTCGAGCAGCTTTGGAGAGATTTGCAGCAAACAAACGTGTCTGCGAGTCGTGCCGCCACCCGCGTGTGGATCCATAGGCACAGCACAGCGCGTGGTCACCATACTGATCCATGAGGGTCGGGCATCCCACTTTGTGGCATTTCGAAGCTGGAGGAAACAGTGGCACCCTGCAATAGAACTGCAACCACGTCTTGTAATTGCGGTCCGGGATGTAGGTACCCAACCCCGGAGCCGGTTGGCATGACAGCCAGTCCTTGCAAACCTCCACTGACAACGAGGCTCGGAATGCAACAGTCCTCTCATCTCCCTTCGGTATGGCATCAAAGGCCTTTTCCTCAACTGGGCGGACGAGTTGTCCCTGCCCAACCCTCTGCACTGAGTCGATAGCCGTGAAATGGACCATCTTCTCGGGAGCCACTTGTGTCTTCCAGTCGTCGTACGCCCGAACTGCAACTCCGCGCCCCAATCGGGTCGGACCTATTCGTGGAGCGGGAGTTCTCAAAGCATGTCGCTTCGCTGAAGCCTCTCCTCAGCGCTTTGGTAACAATGGAGGACACTCAAGTAGCTCTCCATCTACCAGGAATCTGCTTCGGCGTATGTCGCATTAATTACCTCCTACGTGTAGTCCCCCCTCATTCCACTGCAAAGGGGGCTGCGGAATTCGATTCCGCTGTTGAAGTTACACTGCGGGGGTTGATGGGCGGGGTTCTGGACAGCAATACTTTTCGGGAATTGCAACTCCCTGTGGCGCCCTTCGGCCCCCTCAAGCCAACTTTTGGCATTGGGCTTCGCTCTGCGAAGCTCATTGCGGCGGCTGCGTTCCTTTCCTCCGTGTCTCTCACGCATGCCCTTTGCTCTACCCTTCTGGCTGTGCTACCGAACACTGCTCTTCATTCATACAAATCCGCACTGTAAATTGGGTTGGTTTACTGTGAGTAATGGAAAGGTTGGGAGTTCTCTGTACTTGTAATGAAATCATCGGCAGGACCTATATTGCAAGTGCTTGAGCGTGTGTACCAACTAGAAAGTAGCTGGTAGACCGGTTGACAAGCAGGCTGCGTTGGAGGTGACCATCAATCTACCAGTAAGTAGTGTCTATTGGACCATTGTCCTCATATGAGGACTACTTTTAGCACTTCTATTTCAATACAAATGTTTTGAACCTCAGCGCATTTCTTGTCCCTCCGCATTAGTTCATGAGTGTAAATGGCCGATCAAGACAAACTTTTCAAGATTGTTGACCTCGGTTAAGACTGGAGCAATTTCCCCTCACCAACGTCGGCTCTTCGCAAGAAGTTGTGAAATCGACTTCATTTTGGAAGGAAATATAGTTTGTATTATCGTGGGGGTTCCGGAAACGAATGCTCATGTACAGGGAGGGGCGGAAAAGACCGAAATTCTTGGATATTATTAAAAGATCCTTCAAGACAGCTACTTGTTGTTACAGTGTATCAAACCCGTTGCAGCAACAGGTATGTATGATACACCGTACTTAACTCTAAAAGTATGATGATAGAGGCAAATTGAAAAACGTATGAATACAACAACTTTAATTCGTAATCAAAAAAGAGGATCACTCTCTCTTAGCATCAATGCAGTAATCCGAGTCACTACGTGGAAACCCATACCGTGGAGATATAAACTGGGACTAAGCACCACACGCACAAAATTAAAGTCTTTCAACTGCTCGTTAACAGTCTTGTAACAGGCCCGCAGCGTCGAACGAAGATTATTCTTAGAGTCAACCACGTTACGAGGAGTAATACACTTTAGGTGAGGATACCCGTTGTCATCAACAACCATCTCATCTTCTTGTAAATAACGGGCCATTTTTTCTTGGAAGTAGTAAGGTCACTATGAGAATCGCACGGATATGGGCCATTGACCCACACAATATTAACAGTGTCAACACTCAGCCCAATTTCATATCTCACACCTGGCCCATGAAGTTTATGTGAATAATACCTCAGGCTAAAGGGCTGAGGCTCACTGATTTGACAATCAGTTCCATCAAGGAAGCAATACATATTGCTCCATAATCCGTTACAAAGTTGAAGTGTAGAACCCAAGGAAATCTTTACGAAAGTTAGCACATTAAAAACATTTAAAAGCGGAGCTTTTAACAAAAATATAATTAATAGATCTGCAAGAGTCACCACCATGTGCCAGCTCTACTTGCGAAAGGTATTATCGCTGCACTTCCACACAAGAGCGTAAACATGCTTTATGTTATAACTTTTCAGAAAGTGCAGCGCCTAAAGTAGGTGGATCGGCTGAGCCGATCCATCTGCTCTGAACCTAGCATCCTCCCAAAAGAAAGATGCGACATGAGGAGTTATTCCAAAAATGCGCGAAACAGTCTATCCGCCACTGCCACAGATCCTTGCACTGCAAAAAGCGCCCTGTAGTTACTCTGAAGTGCTTCGAACTCATTGCTTGAATCGCTAGATGAAAGAAAACGGCGGATCAAGCGAAAGCAATTGGCATTTAATCCAATATATGTTCTTATTTCTTACTGACTCCCTAGCAATTCAGGTACTTAAGTACTGTTGTCATGCTATCGACCGTACTGCTGATGTGTGTTGTCCTAGCTATCTCCTATTACATATTACTCGGGTGCGTTGTCATAGATTAAAAGAATTAAGATTATAAGGCCTTATTCAAGTAACACTTCATCATGCGTATTAGTGATCACATCTTCGAATCTACTGATGTATTGTGAACAACAGCTCATCCTTGTTGTGTCGTCTCAATTTCAACAGCATCGAGCCTAGTTAAGTTCTTATTCCACAACAATGATTTCTAAATTGCTTCGACTATCGGTACATGTATTTAATATGACATGCAGATTTGCAACTCCAAATGAGTTCCAGCCATTCCATACATCCCAATAAAGAAACCCCTCCTTTTCCCTCAGTTCTTATTTAATCGAATATATTGAAGTAGTCACGATTTAATCAGAATATTTTTAGGACTGAAACAATACAAAAACATTAATTTGGATGTTATATACATCAGAACTCAAAATTGACTGAACAACATTGATTTGATTGTGAAACATTAACGTATATTTTATTTTAATTAATATGAAAAAGCTGTGGAAAGTTATTTTTTTATCGCCCCTTTGTGCTCCTCTGGCTTTAGAGAGTGGTTCGAACATTCGAAAATTTTGGGAAAAGCCAAGAAACATCGGCGAATTTAAAGGCTTCAGCTCAACTTATTCCGAACGTATCCTTGAATCCTCATTTAATATAGTCGTTCCTACAGCTATTCGCTTGAATCAGTAAAATCAGCCTTTTTCTTGATTAAAATTATTGACTTTAAAAACTATAATAATCGGCGTTTTTTGCCGATTTTGAAAAGTTCGGAATGTAGTTCGCCGATGTGTTGGAGTAATTTTTCCTATATTTTATTTATTTTTCTGAATTTTACTATCCTATCCTCCCTAGAGTAGTAATTCGGCATAAAAACCTACATTGTGGGCTGACTTTTAACTGAAAATCGCCTCCTAAAGTTCCATTAATTTGTTCAGTTCGAATCTGCTCGGGAGTCGGACTGAGCAAATGGAACCTTGGAGAATAATATCTGCAACAGTAGCATTTCTTGTGACTAACCAGAAAACAATAAAATCACGCAACGTCTTAATTACTTATGAGTGCCTCCGTGTTTCCAGCTCCGTAATCAATCTGAATTATCGTGAGTCTATAGTAGTCTAATCTCTTTTAAATTAATAGCAGGGTGTTCAGGGAAACTTTTATCTTGAAGGTTTTAGGTTTAACAAATATACCCATTTATGTTTACTCCGTGTAACATATTTCTGATCAATTGTGATTATTCATATTTATTGAAAGGAATTACTTTCGGATCCCGTTCCAACTGCAGATGAAATTAGTACATGTGGATCAGAACAGGTGCAAAGCAAACATATCTCAGTAGTTTGCCTTCCCTTCTCGCCCAGCTCAAAAGATGCCTGAGAAACTAACGGAGTCCTCTAAGGATGTTCAGCTTTTGCCAATTAAATTTAAGGATCGCGAAATTAGTCCGGATTCCGTTCCGAAGCAGGTATGGTCTTCAAATACCATATTTTGAGAGCACAAGCTCGATAACTTCCGTTCGAAGTTTAATAAGTTGAGGACCGAATATTTCGGAGATGAAGGTAAGTTACAGTAACTTTTCTTTTTTATTTCTGTTTTATTTTATCTGACCTGTTTTAGAACTTGATCACGCTGTTTTTTGGCCACGGTGCACAGCAGATGAGGCGACGCCAAAATGACGCAATTTTGCAACTCCGGATGTTTCATCAGATACCTATGAGTAGGATGCTATATAGAAAAAAGAGATTTTTCCTCTCAACTGTATCATCCATTACATTTGATTAGCAGCTGGACTTAACCTGGAACAATAACCAAATCTGTCGCAGTTGTTATTCTGCTGCAATATGGTGTTAAGGCTGGAGAGTTTCCGTCAGAGTAATTGATGGTGGCCATGAGTTTGAACTAATCATGAAGTGGCCCACGGCACTCTACGATTTTTCGATGCCTCACAGAAAATGGTTGACTGCTACAGATGGGAGTAGTATGGAGAAGTATCACCCTAGGTTCATCGGTTTTTAACATGCTTTTGAAGCATATCGTATACGCTCATCTGACATTGTTGAATCTAAATCCAGACTACTTCTGCCGTTTCCAGTTCAAACACATATCTATGCGAAATACAATGTAGGCTGGAAAAACAGAGCTGCTCGGATGGTCTAAATTGACCTCAAAGCCCAAAAGGAGAATTACTCCTTCCTTCACGATGAGAACTTTTTTGAAATATGCTAGGCTTTACTAGTAATACTGAACCTGTTTTGAATGTTGGCTTTGTTTGTTCCATTTCAACAAATCATCATTTAAATTAGATATTTACCACACCCCCCAGTAAGAATTACTGTATTGTACCTTAGTCTGAAAACCCTTTTTTATAGTACAAATTTCGGGCTTCCAATAATTTTACCTTTCCAAAATGTAATGGAAAATCTCCTCACATGAGGACAGTGTTATGACGGATATACAGCAGAGGGGAGATCAGCAAGCAAATATAATCATCTTTTTGAGTACAGTACACAGACTTTTGAAACTTTGAAAACTTGAAAACCTGAAACACAGCACGCCAATAGACCTCTCAACCAAATACGAGGGATAATTCGGAAGATCCAATACTACAGTATTCTAGAACCAGAGTGGCATACAGTAACACGAATTATTTTTAATAAAATATAATGAGATTATAAATTTTATGCAGCTCTACTTTAAAAAGTAGGGAAGCAGTGGTGGTACGGATTTCTTCTTTTAACGCGCTGGAACCCTCCCACAAGAGGGTCCAAACGTTTAATACGCTCACTTTCCTCAATACGGCAGTTTCTGCGAAGCACAGAAGATATGAATCTTTTATTGCAACCACTGTGAGAAGTAAGCTCGTGCCTATCCCTACATCTACTCTCGGAGATTGGCACCTGACGCTTATAAGGTGATAACCGACTTCGAGTGTACCGTTGCTTTTAGGGCGATGGAGAACTGTGGTAAGTTCCAAGCAGTACTTAGAGGCACACTGCCGCGGTCGTAATGTCCAACGCAGCTTGTCTGCTGGGCGGCCTTGAGCTGGCTTTTCACGAAAGCTGAAGAGCTACGATTAGTCACTCTGTAGGATATTCCGGGCCACAACCGGCTATATCTTTCAAAGTTAAATCACCTCACGCTTCCCTCTCTAAAGACCACCACCCACAAAAAAAATTCGTAGTACTGCTCCGAGAACACAGTGACAAAGTAGGCCGCCTTTATTTAATGAGGCGGTCAATTGCAATACCACACAGTATTTAATGTTTTAGTTATCTCTTTTGCTGTACACAGACACCAGTTGCATTGTGCAACCCTTTTTCTGAACCAAATACTACAGACTGTCCAAGAAGACAAGAAATCCCCCATTCTCAGCTAGCAACCACCGATGCAGATTGATCTCAATAGTTTGTGCCGCAGCATTCCCCCATCAGCACCCAGACCTAACTCCGAGACTCAGACTGATTCTGACGGAGAGGAGTGCCCAGTAAGCACGCACCAGCCAAACCAGGGGCTTTTGATTTTAACGCACGCGGCAGCAGAGCGCGATTCAGATCTAGGAAAATACAGCACAACACCAGATCATGAAAGAAATCAGGAAAAGGGCTTGATATCCCCTTTTTGACACTTTTTTTTATGAGACTAGCGTTGTTGGGGCTATTTTGAGCATAAAAAATTTCAGTACGGAGCAATTTCAGAAACTGCGGGATCTTTTTGGAGCTTACATAGAACCCAACTATTATGTTAGAAAGGGAAGAAAAACGTCATCAACAGTAAGGACGCGGTTTTTATGATGTTGGAAATCCCGAAGACTGATAGTGAATGGGACTTGATACTCAATCGCACACAAGTAAAATTGGCTCAAGCTGGATCCTGAAACCGCGCCAAATGCAGCAGAGGTACAGAGAGAGATGTAAGGCACGTATGGACCTGCAGTTTAGATAGGGACATTGAGGCTCGTGGGAGGGAGCCCTGTGAGGATTTCTGAGGTTGTTTATGAGGTACTCTGTTTATAATAAAAGATTCACACAATTTTTTTAAGTGTGTCAGTATATGTATAAGAATTCTGCTATTTATTACACACAATCACTGATGTGTCTTTATAGTATTTAGGCGTTTGCCATATTCCTTGCTCACTCGACAATCACTTGGTTGTGGATAAGAATGACTCTATCTGGTTAGGGAGCTAATAGAGAGCAAATTTACAATGCTCAACTAGCAACGTGCTGTTAGAACTTTTAAATATTAACAAGATATTCCAGATAAAATTACCAAGATAATCCAGATTTTCCGGTTACACCTTGAAACTTGAAACGAGAAGAAATAGAACAGAATTTACCAATACTCTAGGCATTGGCCGACAGCTGCCCGTTACATTTCCGAGGTGCGATTTGCCACCTCCAAAAATCTGGCCATACGGCTTCAATCTTTATCACCATCTCTCCCCTGCCCATCAATTTTATCTCAACCCGCATAATTTCGCTTCCCTACGTCTCGGAGACACCACTTCTCCCTTACCCCTCACCTTCAATGCACCCTGCAAACTTTCGTTACAAACAGTCTGTAACCCGCACAGTTACCTGCCCCCGGCCAACCATCTTCAACCTACCCCGCACACTGTTGTGACATTCCATCACAATCTAAGACTTTCAAACAAGTGAAGTTGGCGATCATTTGTTTTTCTTCTACCATTAATGGTTTGAACTGCTGTATAAGATGCAGTTGATACTGCGAGCACAGCTCTTAATGAAAGAGAGTTTTTATCTACATTACTTTTGAACATGTTTGCAATTATTTTGTTTGCTTCATTATTTTTATCCTTCTCTCTCTATCTGTCCTGCTCTCGCGCTCTCTCCCTCACTCCTGTCCGGATCATTCACTCCCTTTCTCCCGTTCTGTCCATCAGGTTATGGGCCTAGGCCGCTAGAGTTGCACACCGGGTTATCTTTCTCGCGCCCCTTGTTCCCCGCGAACCACCTCGAGGCTAATCTAAACTCCGTGTAGGGAGGAAAACACAGAAGCTCCAAAAAAAGCACCTAAGGTTTGATCAGACTTCTTTGTCGTCTCTGCACTATCTACTGACCTTCTGTCTTGCCGCATGTCTAACGCCCGTTTTCTCTTCAGTAACTACCTTGGTTGGCTTTGCGGCCCGTCGTCGTTCTTCATCCATGCACCACAGAACAAAGTACATTTTGCGACCCGACTCCTCATTGCTACTCGCCTCGTCTCTGTGTCTCATACCTCGATTTGTCTCACAGCACGTGTATAGTTTCAACAGTAAGTCCAAACCTCCTTGAAACCCCTTGCTTCCTTATATCTTTCAAGCTTATTTCTCGGCCTTCGCCCATTCTCGCAACGTCCTGCCTCCAGTGGTCATCTGCCGCTCCGTCTTCCGTCGAGAAAACAAGATCTATCCAGAGGACCCTTTCGTCCGCCGTATCAATTTAAATTCCAACGACGAATCATTTGACCCTGTTCAAGTCCCGCATCGATCCGCGAAACCGAAGCGTTGCCCAAAGTGCCGTTTTATCGACGACTCCGCTATTGAGTCTGACTGTAAAGACGGTGATATCACCTCCACTGCAACCACTTCGGGCGTCGTTTCACTCCCTTTTCACTCTCAAAAGAAGATTTCCTCTCCCAAGAAGAAGAGGTTTCCTCAAAAATTCTTGGCATTGGGTACAAAGAGAAGGCCCGCAATCGGTAGCAACTCCAATAATCCGGTCAGCCTCCGCTCAAAGCATCTCTCTGTCTCTGCAAGCCGTGTGTCGAAACCAAACGGTCAAAAGAAACTGTTTAAAAAAGGAGCTGCCTCAGTTCAAGTTATTAACTTGATCTCCCCTGGTCCTGCACCTCCGACACCTCCTGCTCCTGTTTCAGTCACTGCAACCAGTCTTCTTTATCGCCTGCGGTGCTGCCTCTTCCTGTTGAACCTCCAGCGTTAAGAATCCCGACTCCGCTTACTGTCGAACCTCTCTCTCCAGTTCCACTTCTTCCATCCACTGTACCTTCTCCTCCACATCCAGTGGCACCTAGAACACCCTCTGTTTCGGAATTTAAGTCTTATTTACTCACCTGTGATCTCTATCAGCTCAAAGTATCGGGTACGAAGCAACTTGTTCAGCACAGAGGTGGTAGAAAGTGCCGCAACAGATCTGAGCGGAATTCGTCTATTATTCCTTGTGCCCACTGTAACCGCTTCTTCCAAACTAGAAACAACCGCAACAAACACAGTGAACACAAACAAAAAAATAAATCTTAGTTCACTTGGCCCCACTATACTCATCGTAGACTCCTCTGCCCGACCTCGTATTGAAAATATATAGAAGCTCTGAGATGGTAACTATCACATTTGGAAAGCTAAAATTCAACTCATCCTATCTTTCAGGGAGGTTGAAGATCACCTTAGAGTTGATGTACCGGAAGCATCTTAGTAAAATCACTCCGCATGGGAAAAGACAGATGTCAAGGAAAGAGCCATCATTGGGCTCACAATTTAAGATGCTCACCTTGAGCAGGTTCAGTATTCCACCACGACCAAGCAAATGTGGAAACTCATTTGTGATATTTTCGAAAAACGTACGCTGCTAAACAAGCTCGCCGGAAGACATCGCTTCTATACCGCACAGATGCACCCAAATGAGAAAGGTATAATATTTGCTGCCCGTATTCGCTAACTTGCAGCCACTCTAAAATCCATGCATTTGTATGCCGAGGACAGCGAAATGGCCATGGCCTTCCTCAATGGCTTGCCCGATCGCTCTGAAAGCCTCATATGAGCCCTCGATGCTTCTTATATAGAAGATGGCAAGCTTTCGTTCGAATTTGTGCAGAGTAGGTGCCCCCCAAAAGAGCCAAGACATGCTCAGCGGGATCAAGACGCTCAAAGTCGCAGAACCGACTGCATTTCTGGGAAGCCAGTCTTCCAAACCTCGAACAGGAACTTCCACAGAAATGTGCCTACCCCGAGGCAGGCATCGGGATAGCAACCGATGCTACATGAAGATACCTCATCTCGCTCAAAGATATCATTCAGCTAGAGCACATCTTGATAAGGCTAGTGTCCAAAGGACAAGCAAATGTACCCATATGAGTACAAATGATTGTTCGAAATTACTTAGATTTTTCTAAATAAAATTATACACTGGCACGCTGAATCCCTGAAAACTAACTTCCCCTAACTATAAAAAAAGTAGTTTTATCCTCATTCACAACAATCGCTGTGGCCTAATGGGCTTCAAGTAAAGAATGAACAAAGAAATCGTGAGTCCGACTCGCTGCGCTCTACAGGAGGGCAAAAAATTCCTTCAGGAAGGTCGACATTTCTGCGACAGCTGCTACCTCAGTTTGCCTTAGCGCGCCCACTCGAACATGAGCAGAGGAATCAATTCACTGCTCACTCATAAAGGAGAATAACGCCATAGACACGTATGCTTAATCCGCAAGTCGAACGACGCGAATCAGAAATGTAGGCGGCTATAGTCAACGACTCAATTTTTTTCATTTTTACTCATTCAGCCTACATTAATTGTAAGCGTAGACAAGTAAACATCACTATAGAGTAGTATAAAGCGTCTTCTAATTATGACAGAAGTGGACATAGCGTAAACGATTTTGAAAGCAGTTACGTCCTGTCTCTGAATGGCATATCCAAACCTCTTTGTTCAGTTTCAGGCATTCAGAGCAGAGAAATTTGGACTTCTTGTCAGATTTCCAAATTTTGCACTGCTTTGAAACGCCGCTTTCGTTGGAGCCCCATTGGATCCTTTGCGCCTTTTCACTGTCGGCACCAGGTGGATTCCAATACCGCAGGCCAATGAAGGAATAGAATCCTCTGGAACGTCAATGTCAGATCTGCGTAGACCAATAGCATCAAATGAATTGTCAATGAGTTGCTCTGCAAGTTTTGCATAATAATCTTTTTGGGACATGCAATTTCTTGCATCAAACCCTTGTATAGCAGCCATGACTTAACGATGGATATTGCAAGCAAAGATGTATTAAACCTCAGTGACCAATCATTGACTTCGAATTTCTTCTCCAATCCAAGGATATCCTGTCTGCATCTGTTATGCCTGTCAATATGGGAGCACGCTTGATAATATGTGCTGACAACCGCTGGAACTGGAATTTCAATTTCTAAAAGCACAGTTTCATTACCAGAAGATCTCCAACGAGATCTTCTGATAGGCTCTGACGGAAGTGTTGTACCGGAAGTACTGACAAAGTATCTTCTGTCTCTATCCATCCACAGAACGGCCATCATAGAAGGGTGGATTTCTGTCCTGGGACTTACTATACAGATATGATCTCCGCGCCTGAAGAGTTCCAGCCCTGACAAAAATGACATACGAAACTGCCTTGTGGCATTCTTGACGACACCTGTAAATCTCAGTCCATATTCGAAAAGCGCATTTGCTGTGGCCACAGAAGCAAATGCAGAGTCTGCACAGACAAGTCGATTTGAATGAAACCAAGGCTATGTAAGGCGAAGAACAATAGCAGTACCATGACGGAAATTTGACTCGTAACGCCGATAACTGCTGTCAGATGCTGACAAAACAATCTCCAAATTCAATACAATTCCACTGACACCGCAGCATGCAGTCTTGATCTCACATCCGTTTTCAGGCTTACGGTCCATGGCGACATAGTGCGGTAGTCCTTTTGACATCCAGTCTCCCCCCATTCTTTACCAGCGCGACATGCTTTCATCCACGCAAACTCTCTCCGATGGCGAAAAACTTGACCTCCTATCCCGTTTTATGGCCTCCACGAATCCGCTGACCAAAGACCAGCTTCTGCCAGTTCTTTCAGTTTCAGTGTAGCGGCTTAATGTAATAAATGAGATCAGTGCTTCGAAACGGTTCCTCGAAATTATTTTTCCAAAAGCCGCAAATGGAATGTATTTGGATGTAGACTGTGTACTCCAAAGTGACCTTCTGCTTGTAAACTCAAATCTGCATAGAAATATGAGAATTCCAAAAAACTTTAGAATTTCACCAGCTGATGTATACATGTGCCCACCATTAGAGAGTTTCCGGTTTGTAAGTTCGGTAGTTGTAGAAAGGTGTTCGACGGGAAACATGCAAAGGAAAAAATCATACGGGGTCTTTTCATACTTGGTATGACCTTGTATGTACGTGTTCCCTGCTGGAACAATTACCTTCCATGGCCGACATTCCGTTGATCCATTCAACGGTAATACTACCTCCTGATTGGTCCAAATGTTTCCATGCACTTCTTTGCATACCCCTCCTACTCCGGCCATCCCATTGGCTTCTTCTCGAGGTTCTTCAACAGAAGGTTGACAATTCGGTAGGTCGACCTCAGCAGCAGTTGTTTCCGTTTCATTGGACGTTGCTATGTCACCTTCAGATGCTTCTTCTGGCCTAATGTTGACGAGTTTCAAGCTGACGCGCTTTGTCCTGTCCTGAATGGACCAGTCTACGGTGACCGAAGTCTGACGTCTTCCGGTAGATGTGTCAACTTCGATGTTGACCACGGTTCCGTTGACGCACTTACTTCTCTAAAGGGAACCGAATAGTCGCTTACACTCACCCGCTGGCGTGACAAGGGTTGCGCGAGTGTTGACAAGGTTTCCGGGCTGTTGAAGGGGGTCTTTTGGATTCGGCATTTTTGGTTAAATTTTTCGATGTTGACAAACTTGTTGTGTGTTCGAATGAACTGTTGAGGAGTAAACTCCGAAGTTCTGCACGGTTTACTACCTAAGGGTGCTATTAGATATGGTGAAAAGCTAATGGTGTCATTCTGTAAGTTTTTATATAAAATATAGCCGTTAGAAATATGGACTCATATGAGTACAATTTTCCTCTGGACACTAGAGTAAATGCAAGAAAATCTCTAAATGCCATGGAGATTGCTGAAACTACCGAACACCAAGGTGTAGTTTGACTCTTTTCGTCGACTTCACCTGCACAAAAAGTAGCACTTCAATCTACCGGAGGCCCTCCTCTCTCATCTATGCAATAAATCATTAACTAATGATGTACCTCGCATGTCACCTACGACAGCTCAGATTTCCCAACTTATCAAGTTTTCGCGTCCCCTTCAACTCTCTACCTTGGGTCAGATTCTAAGGCTATGATTATTGGCCCCGGTGGCGTTGCTCTCAAATTATGACGGAAGTTAGAACTTGTCAAATGTGGAATGAAAAACTTATTGCACGTTCCAGACCGCGCAATCAACTGCTCTCCGTATCTTTCATGGCAAATCTTGGAATTGAGACGAGCTCTAATAACGATAAAGTCACCCTTGTTCTTCATTCGGACTTTACTATTGTGGCGATGGGTACGCTCACTAATGGCCTATACCCCTTGGATGTCACCAAGCCTGCAGTAGAGCCACTGACGGGATCTCAAGTTTCCTTGATATGCCTAATTTCAATCTGGCATCTGCGATTGGCGTACGTGCTCTTGGAATTAAATCAGTGATCAGGAGCTATGTCGTGAAAGGTGTAAACTTTCAAAATAAAACGGGGAAAATAATTTCTGCGTCAGCTGCATAGTTGATGAGACACACCGTGCCCCAATTCCGAAGAAAAGGCAAAGCCGTTCGGCAAAACTTCTTGAACTGGGTTATTTTGATGTCTTGGGACCGGTTGAAACTCCTTCTTTGGGAGGGGCTAGGTATTTTGTATCATTCATCGACAACTACCCCAAGTGGGCAATTGTGAATTGTGTTTTCTATGAGCCACAAGTCGAAGGCGATAGAATTCTTTGAAGACTAAAACGCCTTTGCGGAGAGGCACACAAGCCAGGCTCTGAAATATCTCCAAGTCCATGAGTTTCCTGAATTGTAAACTCCATCGGATAGAGATCAGCTTCTCAGTGAGGCTTTAAGGTCCGACAATGGCGGCGAGTGCCTCTCAATCGAGTTCAAAAACCTAATAAATGAGAACGGCATAGAACATCAGCTCACCGTGTCTCAGACCCCCCAGCAAAACACGACTGCATAAAGGGGGTAAATCGAGCCTTCTCAATTTGGTCCGTTCGATGTTACAACGCGAGGGTCTTCTAAAGCATTTATGGGTTGAAGCACTTTCCACGGCTGTCTATGTTCTGAATCGCGTTACTTCAAGCACTTTGCCAGAAAGCACCACTCCTTACCACCACTGGAACAGCGTTGACCTAACATATCTCACATGCGGGTATTTGGTGCACAGTGCTAGTATGTCGTGCCAAAGCACAAACTAAAGAAGTTGGATCCAAGATTTCGTGAAGCCCGTATAATAAGGTACTCCTCTCAGAGCAAGGGATATAAGCTGTTGGATATTGGCTCAGAAATAATGTTAATATCCAGAGATGTAGTTTTCAATGAAATCGGAACTTAAACACAGCAGCAAGTCACCTGTGAGCTACCGAATGGAGATCATGGCCAAAGAATGTCCTCCGATGAAGATAAATTTCTTTCCGAAGTGTTTTCGAAGCACAGAGTTCCGCTGACGAAGAAGAAAATTGTGAAGAGTCCACTGCCGGTGAAGAAAATCCACTCTCATCTGAAGAATCCCATGAAGTAGCTCCTTGTCTTTCCTCTTGGGTCCCAAGGAAGCTCAACCGCTGTTGTAATTCTGGCTCTTCTACAAATTTTTCACTTTTCGCAGAAACTGCACTGCTCTCAACAGGTGTTCCTGTAACATACGAAGAAGCTACTTATGCAAATAATATTGATTTTTGCATACCAGGGATCAAAAAGGAAAAATACTCTATCCGTGAGAACGTAACTTTCGATCTAGTTCCAAGGAAACCAGAAATGCACGCGATTCCATGTCGCTACGTTTTTCGTATCAAACCTGACCTCGCTCCTAAGTTTCGTATCGTCGCTAAAGGATTCAGCCAAGTTCCCGGAGTAGAGTACACAGATAACTATGTTACTGTCGTTTCTGTTGCTGTTGTATGAATTTTTCTCTGCTTGAAAATATGTTCGATCTGGAATGCGATCAGATGGAAGTAGTAACCGCGTTTCTGAACAGTGACTTGGACGAAGAAATATTCATGGAGACTCCAGCTGTTTTCTGAGATCCAGACAAGTCCAACCTCTTCTTTCGACTTCTGAAGGCCCTGTATGGATTGAAGCAGGCTCCTCGCCAATGTTACGCAAAAATAGATGCAAGTCAGAAATGACTTGTCAACTCAACTTTGTCAGCAACCTGCGCAAGCCCTGTCTCTATGTCTTTCGGAAGGAGACTATGTTCTGCATGGTAATAACATATGTTGATGATCTCCTCATTTCAGGCAGCAGTCGACATATGCTCAACAATATTAAGGCAAAACTGAAGAAGAGATTCAAGATGAAAGACTTAGGTCCTGTCCAGGAATTACTTGGTATTCAAGTACTGCGAAACCTTTCTGAGAGAAAGCTTCATCTTTAGCAATAGATAGACACAGACAAGATCTTGGAAAGGTTCCAAATGGCGGACTCCAAACCTGTCGATACTCCGATGGTCCAAAGCAATTCCAACAGGGACGGAACTAATGATCAAGAAAGTCCTTCATCGGTACCATATCGCTCTGCAATATGCAGTCTCAAGTAATTGATGATCTGTAATCATCTAGACATTGGATTAGCTGTAGGCAAGATGTCGCATTTCTGACAAAAGATGATGGTCAGTCACTGGAGGGCTATCAAACGTGTGTATCGCCTACTTGAACGGATCTAAAAAACTTGTCACTCGTTATGGTCCGTCTTCATCTCACAAAATCACCGGATTTAGTGAATCTGACTGAGCTGGCTGCCACTCTACTCGCAAGTCTACCGAAAGCTTCATGTTCATGATGTCTGGTGGAACTATTTCATGGCACTCCAAGAAGCAAGAATGTGTCGCGCTGTCGTCCTGCCCAGCGGAGTACATCAATCTGTGCACTGCCTCTAAAGAAGCTATTTGGTTGTCAGACCTTCTCTGCAGTTTGATGAATGAGAAATGCCCTGCTCCAATTATGATATCAGTTGGCAGCTCAGGCGGAATTAGTTCGTCACAGAACGATTCAATCAATGAACGGAACAAGCACGTTGATACTTAGTATAATTTCGTTCGTGAATCTGTGTCTGCCAAACATATCTCTGCTACTCACTGTCCAATCGAAGACCAAATATTTGAACCTCTAACGAAAAATTTGCTGCTAGTCAATTTTGTGAAGTTTCGAAATGAGTTGTGCATTTTTTCTCCTGGTATTTCAAGTTAGTATTTTATTGTTTTCAGATCGACGGGGAGGTGCTGAGGTCAGTTCTAGTTTGAAGGGGCGTGTTAGTTTAGTTTCGTTTCTTTGTCTTTTCCTGGAAGCTGAAAAGCCTTAAAGAGGCTTACATATATATCTGTATTTTACCGTTCAACCTAGAACTTTACTGTTATGTTTATGCACTGCATATTTCTTCAAGCTTGAGCTGATCTACATTGGATAAGCTCAAGCAAGTTTAGGGTTAGGCACTCACCGTCTTCTCCATGTCTTCTAGAAACTTCCTTCGATCAACAAAAACCATCAGTCGACTCGCCTTAAAGTCAATATAAGCCCCGGTCTCTCTCCATCTTCTACCTGAGGAAATTTTCTCACCACCTTCTCCCCTCTCATCTCTCCTTCCCATTCCCTCACTCTTTCTACCCTTTTTTCTGTCTCTTCTGCTCTCCTGTTCTCTCCCTCGCTCCTGTCTGGCTCCCGCGCTCCCTCACTCTCGTTCTGTCCATCACAAATAGCAGTAGGATCGCCAGTAGAGCTCGAGGGATCATGTCGCAAGCGCAGCTGTACAGACCTGTAAGATATATTTGTAAGGCTGTACCCGACAGAAATATTTGGTCCATCGATGATGCGCAGGCTATTGTCGACACGTTGCACAAACGAGAACCTCCCGCAGTCGCATCTGACGTATTCCAGGACTTTTTAGCTTCGCTAAGCACCACAAGGCATTATCAAGAAAGCTTCAAGTCCTTATAATCCCACGTTCAAGCGCAGATGTCAAGGCTCAACTATCACAGTACTCATTCTAAACCCCCAAGTAAATTGTCAAATTCGTCCTGTTGACAAATGCTGATGAGGACAGCAACCAAGTAGTGTCTGTACTGGCCAAAGCCGCACCCAGAGATTAGTAGCTAACGTCGAAGTATACTACTAGCGACTAGTTGTCAACCTTATCCTTCGAATTCATTGCTTCCGTTCTCTTGCAATGTGACAAAATGAAGGCGCAGAAAGAAGATGCTACGAAGTCGAACTAAGTCAATTCCTCGCAGCACACTACTCGCGTTCGAAATTAAGCCCATCTGAAAAAAAGCAGACAGAGCGCCCCAGATCAGATTGCGAAACTGAACGCTGAGAACAAATTTCACAAATGCGGGAAGTTTGACCACAAGAAGGACGACCACAGTGAAGATAATTCTTTGAAAGCAGGAGTGTTATCCTTGGACGCCCAAAGCGAGTGAAATAGAAATAGAGCAGGCTACTCACATTCAACATAGCACAGATGGATCGCGACTTTGTTTCACGGAGGGCACTATACCCATCGTTGGGGCCACTTCTAAGCAACAGAGCACCGTACAGTAGCATTGGATCCTAAGAACGCAGTCTTATTGCAAAACTGGTGATCCCTACACGGAAATACAAGTTGGAAACGATCCTGGCGGCATTCGAAGACCGACCATACAATGAGTATGGGACAGGCGATCACAAAATTCTGGCTCGAAGGATACTCGGATCGGTCGTGTTTGATGCTGGAACGGGCCAAGGTAGTCCAGTACGCATCAGGCATGTTTTCATCGAAAGTGACTCGCATTGGGTTGCCGGTAGTACGCCACTCGTCGTTTAGAAATACTACACAAGAGCCAGAACAAAGTTTTGCTACCACTAGACGCAATTGGTGCTGCTCCAGGGTAGATCACCCTCCTCGACAATGACATGCACGCCTATATCACGCATTCATTGTTCACCCTCGACGCTGGCACTATTACAGAGGAAGGCAGCTGAGATAGTCAAAATAAGCACCCTCAAGCCACGGCATGAAACAAGGAAGTTCGTGGAAAAGGTCTACAATAACATTTGCGGTCATTCAACGTATAAGGACATCATGGTCATGCTGGCATGTAACGGAATCTGGAACGACCATGTGGACAACTATCTAAAGTCCATATTGGAAGAGTATACTAACTAAATGACGAGCTAAAGGGCTATGGAAACCCTTAAGGAGTCCTTGAAATCGATGAATCGATCATTTCACGAAGATGTATGCGTCGACCACATGCAACTTGACAAATACTGCGTCATCCACACCACAGACACCATTTCGCGCTACTCTACCAGTGCAGTAGTCGAATAGACATCCATGGCCAACGCCATAGTCGTGATAGACGGATAGAATAATGCCGTTCTAAACCCAAGGACAACTATGTACGACCGCGCATTTTATAAAAAGGCTTTTATGACATACCTGTAGGACCAACATTTAGAAAAGAGACGGCTATCACCCCGAAGACTTTATAAGAACATGCCAGAATCGAAGCGAAGAATAATTCCCAACGTATTAGAACGCCTGAAGACATCTAGTTCCCATGAAGACGGGACCTCGATGGGTGCGATTAATTTTCAACGAGCAATTAAGATCTCCAGTGCTTTATACGGAAACGGGATATTGCAAGTAAAAGAGCTTGCAAAGAGGTACTTATAAACCGTCGAAGTCTGAAAACTACCAAAATTTCTCACAAATGCCTCTTTGCAGCTTAAGAAACGCAGACTAACGCTTATGCTAAAATACAAAGCAATTCAGGGAAGTCTAGTCGCAGTCGGAGATATGATGCAGGTATTCATGAAAAAAGGAAAACAGAAGAGAGCCAGTGGACTGATAACTGCTTTGTACTGGCATTTGATCTCCGTAATCGCAGAGTTACTGTACCAGGAGCCAGAGGCCGCAATATGATGGCATAAATACAAGATTTTAGGCCTGCCGCATATCAGTAAGAGCTAGCCACAGCTGTACAAAATTCCATTGATAGGATAAACCAGATTATAAACAAAGCTGTGCAGCAATTTAATGATTAAGAAGACCAGTCAAACCCCGAGCACGAGGAATACTGCGCCTAACCCAGCCCGGAATAGATAGACGCAAAGATTAAGACCACAAATCAGACGGTCTCGGCCCTCATTTGAACTCCGTAGGAGACACGATTGAAGTATAATGGCCAATGCACAAGGCATGTCATCTAGGAGGTGAAGAAATGAGATGAAAAATATCTCACGCTCGAGGCCCGCACCTCAATACACGAAAACAAAGACTGCGATAAGTAAATATCTAATACGGACCCGGCAAACCGTCCGTCGCTGATAATTCGCCCCTGATGTCCCTCGCCACTGTGGTTTGATGGACCCTGACCAAAATTGATTTGAATGGGCGCTCTTTCAGACATCTGCGCCCAAAAAGTCTGTGTGCTACGATATAGAGAGTGCTAATCTAGGGCAGGCATCATCGGCTACTGCTGTCTTCCGAGTGCGGAGTAGAAAATAGAGGTGCCAAATGGCGGCAGCTTAGTGAAGATGTTCTCCACGCGCTTGAATTTGAGCAACTGGTTTAGGAAGGAAATGTTCAGGTGTTTTAATTTTGGAGGAAATTGGTAGGGCAAATAGTCCGGAGAAGAGAAAACCAGAACCAAATACCCAAGAAGGAGATGCTGCAAGCGACAAAAGTGCTACCGTGGTATGTTTTAACAAACAAAAAGGAGTGTACATGGAAGAAAGTGGAGAGGGCTACAAGCAAGTCTGGAAGGGGAAGGTTCTACTACTGATGCTATGCGACCAACGTAGGAAAAATGTTTCTTGGGTCTGAAGGTGACTCTCAACTTCCTCCTACTCTGGATTTGACTTGAAGTTGCCTGCCAAATTGCTTGACCTCCACGAGAGTAAGCAGTTTACTCAGCTTCTATAGAAATTTGCCTAACCCTAAAGTCTCAAACAAATATACTAAGAACCATAAAATGCATCAAATGGAACTTTGTGAACGAGAAAGACTAACCGCAGATACTATCAGGATAAATATGTACACTCTTTCCTCAATATCTTAGTTCTCTATATCAGAGCCAAACAGTTCCCCCAAAATATCCATTCTACCCAGGCAGTAGACACAAATACCCGCGAACGGTTTAGAATTCTCCATTGCCTCGTGCAAAATATCTATACCACTGAGGAAGCCCCCATCCGGTTCCAGAGTCGTGACCACTTGGCCCATATTTTCTGGCCCCTTCCCTACTAATTCAGCACTTTCCATTTCTCCCCCCCCTCATCCTCCTCTTCACTCTTCTCTTCATGTTCGTCAGAAGAGTCAGAGATCACAATTACTCCCTCAGTCTCCCCTTCGTTCTCTACCCAATTCGTTCTCTACAAGAGCTCCCCACCGTTGTACACAAGAGGCTCCCAAGGGTCCACCCAGTCCTCCTCTTCATCCTCCTCTTCCTCCCCTTCCTCCTCTTCCACCTGTAACTCCTCTTCTCCTTTCTCCTCCTCCTATGCCTCTTCTGCCTGCTCGAAGCAGCTACGGCGGATCCACTCCCGAACGCGTTCCCGGTCCAACCTTCTACAGTAATCATCGTAGTCAGTTGGACCATTTGCCATCAGGGCCAAAGCGTTGAGCGGACGACGGCCTCGGGATGACTTGGTGATGGTGAGGGAAGGGCGGAGTTTGGTCATGTTAGGGCCAAAAGAAGGGGAGAGCCGATGGAGTAGTTGATGGGGAGGGGTTGCCTCAACGACGTCGATTTCGAACTTTATATACTGCGACGTCTTCGAAAAGTATGAGTACCTTGGACGTGTACAGTAATGATATATATTAACCAAACCGTGTCTTCAATTAAAAAAAGTTAACCTATGATTCTACCACACACATCCAAATTTAAAAACAAAATTAAAAATATATTCCAAATTCAGAAACTGTAAAAATATCTCCCAAATTCCGATACTGTATCCAAATTTGGTCCTCTTCTAGATTTGTTTCGTGTGCGAATTTTGCACACATCAGACCTGGGAGAGTTCGGAAATAAGCAAGTTTCGAATGCAGTTGTATCTCCGAGTGGATTCATCAGCACATGGGCAGATAGACGCGTCATGGCCGTGAACGTCTAGTTGAGGCGGAGGCACAGAAACTACAAGTTTGGTAGCCGAAAACAGAGGGAAACCAAGCCGTATTCGAATGGCACTGTGCCATATTTCAGGAGCTGTACGAGTGCCAAGGCAGCTTTGAGGGAGCTCAAGGAATGGGAAGTAGTGACGGAAGCAAGGCGGCGATGATTAGTAGGACCCACAGTAGCTATAGAGCAGAGAGAGAACGAAACAGTAGCATACGTGTGGTGCATGATCGCATGCGTCGTATAATCTGGAAATCATATAACAGGGCCTGCGAGGGAGTAGATAGCCTACTAAGAATGGCGGCAAGTTAAAGGTAACCGGAAGATGGTAATTGTGCTGAGCGGTTTGTAGGGGTTCTTGAGTATAGTGCAGGATCGGAGAGGCGCGACCGCAAAGATTAAAGAGAAGTGGAGGCGTAGAAAGGAGGGGGGAACGTAGCAGACGTCGAAGATAACTGCAGCGGAAGTTAAACCAAGATCACCCATGCGAACGGGGAGCTGTGCCAGGGTCCACGATGTCGGGAAGTCGCAGATGAAGTGCTTCAAACCCCTTTGCATTCCGGAGTCAAGCTCGTGAGCTCCAGAGATGGTGAGATGCGGCGAGGTGCAGCGAAGAGCATACAAAAGGCGACAGGCACCGCGCAATTCCTAGATACTACAGCACAGTATGTTCTATACTTTCGTCCTCGTTCAGTTTCTTTTCTTGATCCCTCCTAAATACATATTTTCCAATACTTGTACTCACATTAGGCTGTAGCTAAAAAATGGGCAACGATACGAGGTAAACAGTCGTTTTCAAGACTAAAAAATGGCCAACCATAAGACATGTTGCTTTGTATAAGACGGCCCAAAGTTAAAGACGATGCAAAATTGTACATGTCCGGACGACACTACTTCTATCACATCAATAGGTTTCAGAGGAGGGAATGTTTGGGTGTTTTACTCATGGAAGATATACCCGGTTTCAGATTGTTTTAGTTTCGAATGAATACCATGTATTGTATCAGTCTCGAAGTAATGCCGAACCGCACCTTTCAAATATTAAAGAACCAAATCGATCGTTTCTCGTAGTATACGAGAGAATGACATTCTATACTTTGCATGAGGGAAGAATATAGCGATTGAATAAATGTTCTGGTTCTCAGAATGAGCATTCTGACGATATGGCACCCAGACGCCTAAGCAGTGCTAACCGAAGTGGCGCGTAACGTGGCTGTTAGGGCAATGGAGACATACGGGACGGTTCGAGCGGTTTTAACCCAGAGGCATGCGGCAGCAGCAGTGATTGATGTCTAACGCAGTATGCCTGCTGATAGGCTTTGAGTCAGCCCTTTAGGAGTACGAGTGACACTACTCATTTTCCTGAATACGTTTAGCATACACCAGGGGATAACCGACCCGTCCCTTTCAAATATTAAAGAACCAAATCAATTACCTCTTGGTAAAATGCGATACAGTAGCCGCTCTCAAATTATTTTGAGACACAGCAGTTCAAAATATAAGATGGTTTTACATGCCACACTTATAATATTGATTCTCTACAGAAGCCCCATGCGGAAAGGAGTAGAGCTGGGTCGTCTTGGAAATTACCATTACTATTTGCTGACAGCAGTATCTTAGGGACTTCTCAGATTTCATGGAACCAATTTTTAATATGGCAAATTGATGAATGCGGGCCCTTGACGTCACTAATAACGGTTTCATTGAGGCTTTCGACCGCCAGAAGATCGCACGAATACATGTGGAGCTAACGCTTAGTGGTCCGGTGCATTACCTCTACTTAACTGATACGTGAGAGTATTTAGTTATGGGAAATTTGGGGGTCTTTTAATTTATAGAAGATGTACCCGTTTGGTTATGGAATATGTAATTAATATTACACTTGTTCTTCTGTAATTCTCTTTGTTGGTACATGCTGGTTGTGGGACCCTGAAACCGCGACTGGATTTTTGGGTAGGAAAAAGGAAGTTACCAAAATACCCTATCTTCGACGCATAACTGTGCTTCTTTTCCATTCACAATTTATCCCGATCTGGCCCTCGAGGCAGTTGAAACTTCCAAAACATACCCCTGTCCCACCGGTTTACTGTTTATGGTAAGGTCAGTTTATTCTAACCATAACTACATCTTCAGTAGCGGTGATTCCAAAAATATTGTACAGCCAAGCTGCGCATTCGGTAGCAAACTCTGGAAGTTCTGTACGTGCAAGAGTTTTTTACACAGAAAAAGTAGAAGATTTTACGGTGTTCTGTTACTAGTTTTACAGGCCCAGTGACGTGTACGATTCGGCACTCTGTGCTTAAAATTTGGAATCTAGGTCCAACTCATATGCAATTTCCAACTAGAATTCGCCGTCACTTTATTTACCTCAAACCCTTCCAACTACTCCAACTATTCAGCTTGCGGTTGTCAACTTCTAATTCACACTTCAAACTTTGGCCCTGGGGCACAAGAATGGGATCTACCAAAAACTACATATAACAGCCCCCCTCTCTCTCGTAATTCTTCTCTCATTCTGCCAAGATCCTTTTCAGTTTCCCGGTGCTAAACCCCCGTGATGGTTTCTATCTTTTCCATTCCTGCATTCTTCCTCGTTCTGCGAGAAGTCCTTGAGGCCTGTCTTGTTGTTGGTATTGTCTTAGCCTACCTGAACAAGGTCGGAGCTACACAATACCGCAAATGGGTATGGATTGGTGCCATAGCCGGCATTGCGCTATCGGTTGCGGTTGGTGTTGCTTTCGCCATTGTATTCTTTGTTAATGACTCCCAAGTCTTCACTGGAAAAACAGAGAAGATCTTTGAAGGTATTACTTTCCTCATCGCGGCCGCGCTTCTTACATGGATGATTATCTGGATGATGTATATGGGTAAGGCCCTGCAAGAAAACATGGAGAAGCAGGTTGAGGAAATTGTCGACAGCGACCGTTCGCCGGCTCGTCGAAAGATATCTATCTTCCTGATGATTTTGTACAGGTTCTACGTGAAGGAATTGAGACTGTTGTGTTTCTTATAGGCACTGCAAACGCTGATGATGTCGGTGGCTGGAGGTCCATCCCACTGGCTGGGATCCTCGCTATCATAGTTGGTATTGCTGTCAGTTATCTTGTGTTCAAGGGGCTTGTCAACCTGGATATTATAAAGTTCTTCTACCTTAGTGGATTTATTCTTATGGCGTTCGCTGCCGGTCTCACCAGTCACGCCTTTCATGAGCTTCAGGAGGTCGACCTGTTCGGCCCATGGAAGCCCGAGCCTCCCGCCCAGCGAGACTGGTACAACGCGCCTCTGTGGTCCACTGAAGGTTGCTGTGATGATGGCGATAATGAGTTCTTCAGCATGTTGCGTGCCCTGTTTGGTTACCAAGACAAACCGACTTTCATCGAATGGGCTACCTACTTTGCCTATTGGCTCATTGTGATTGTTATCTTTATCACCATTAACTGGGGCCAGATCCGTGCCGCTCGCCGATCCACTGCCTCCCGAACACAAGGCTTCACCCTTTTGTCTCTTCTTTTCACATTCGTCGCCTTCATTTTTGTACTCATCAATCGAACCTGGATTGGGCTTGTTACCATGACGCTCGGTTTTATCCTCTCTATGGTGGCGTCCGTCTTAGTTTTCAATGTAACGAAGCGCTTCTTAAGCCCGCTTGCCAGTTTCAGACGGCCCGGAATTCTGTTTACTGGTATCGCTTTTGGCCTGCTCACAATTTTCATGACTGTGCTCCACCTCGTCGAGATGGAATGTGAGGGCCGCGGTGAGTGCTCAATCAACCTCTTCTTCTTCTTCGGTCTCATCTTCGACTTTGACTTCTTGGAGCGCGGCCGCGAAGATTCAGCTTGGCCGTCCCTTGCCGCTCTTTCATTTTCTTTTGTCATTACTTTCTTCTTCTTCGGCACCTTGTCATTCCTTCTCGTGCTTTATTCTCTGAACATTGATCCTGAAGGCGAGTACCTGTACGATGAGGCTGTCCAACTTGAGGGGGATAGCGTGGAGGAAAGTGAAAAGACTCCCGAGTTGGCACATGTTGGTAGTGCCCAAGCGACTACAGCAGTGTCTCCGTAACGATTATTTTATGTTTCCTAGCCTACCAGTCCTCACTTTCATTCGATTTCATTTTCCGAGGAGAAGGTTCGGGTTTTCCTATGCTTGGAAGATATCATCAGGCTGAGATCCGAGGGAACTGCGGGATAGTATCACCCGTAATAACTGCTACATAACGGCCGCGCTGTGCCTCGTGATTACCCTTTACTAGCACCACTAATTCTTTAATGACATCTCCGATGTCATCGCTTTGGAATAATATGGAAATTAGAGCAGTCTATTCAGCGAACAGGCACCAATATTCTCTAAGTCCCGTAAAGTTGCAGCATAGAAACCCAGATTTTCTTCTCTAAATTAAATAAGAATATAGCTTCGGTGATTGCCAAGCACTGAATGGCTGGACAGTGTTGAGATTGATACTTCTGATGGCGTATAGGACCGAACCAGAATAGATAATTTGCCCGTAAATGAAAAAGGCTTACGTCTATGTATTTCTACCCGTTTTACCGGTAGGCATCTTTATTTTCTATATTCTAAAGACTAATCCGTCCACGGATAAACATAGTCCCACTTTGATCTCTATTAGGTTCAATGTCACCCGAATGCGGTTAAACATTTTGTCCCATTTGGTGAAATGTTCTCTTACTCAGTATCGGGAAGAAGACGGCCGAATTCCTAACAAATTCGAGCTGGGACAAGAACGCAAATGCTTCGTGTCGGTCAGTGCCTAGTCGCTATATTTCCGCATCAGTTTGGGTTGCGTTATGGAAATAAGCAACGTGAGATCACTGGCTCTCTACCGCAAATTGTAGAATCTACGCACGGCACAATCAAATTGAGTATGATTTGCCCGCACCACTCTCGTTTCGACTAGTCCCGTAAAACGCAGAGGCAGGGTAAATACCTCAAAAATCGCTCCTCCTCCGTCTGCAAGCACTCTAATTGATTAGACTCAAACTAAGCCACACTTAAATTTTCAAATGCACCTCTCATTGAGGTGTAATTTCTTGGGCTGTTCCCTTGCGAGTGGAATATAGAAGGGGAAAGAAGGGGTTAGTTTACTGTGAAAGAAGTAATGGCTAAAACCCTATCACATTTCAAATTTGATTGTCATATTAAATTTTTGTAGTCAGAAACCTTTACGAGAACTGATAGGGGTAAATCTTCAGGAGAGGATACTCAGAACGAACTACCCCAAGAAGAAGGCGTTGTAAGCGAATCGGGTTTCCAACCTCTCTTGCAAGTTTTTGACATCGCTCTTGACGGATTCCAATGTTTCTGCACTAGTAGCCGGTCCTTGATAATTCTTTTCAGGATTTACGATAGACATCGATGTACGGGTTTCCCTCGGTACCTCACTCAGTGACTGAAACGTCTCCGAATGTTTTACAAATTCTACTTTGGTACCCTTCCGGTCATTTAAAATGTGAGGGCCCTCGATGAGGAGGAAATCAGAGAGCCGCCTATCCCCGATCACCGCCTTACGCAGCATTCCGTACTTGGCTTGGGCGTTGAACTCAGCTTTTTCATAGAGGTCACACAAGTACACCAATGAGCTTAACAAATCGTCGAAGTTGAGCCGGGCCTCTATGGCGGTACGAATCATCTCATCTGGTTCTACCTCCTTAGTAAATTCTTTCAAAAGCCACTCATACCTCACCGAAGTTATGCCCATTCCCGTTAAGAGACCACCAGTTGATAAACTTGGCCTTATATTTGTGCTTTGCGTCACCATGAAGATAGTCGAAGATACTTGCGGCCTTCTCTTCATCGCTCTTCTCGCGCATCAAAACAGTAACATATGTATAGAGAAACTCGTCAACGTCTTCACTCTTGCCCCCTCTGAACGTTATACGAGAAGCGTTGAGATCCATGGTTACAGAAAAAGCTTACAAATTTTTCCCTAGTACTCCACAGAACGATTACCTGGGTGCAATCCCCTCCACAAGAGTACCAAATGATAGGGATAAATCGTCGAAAGAAGAGATACACACAACCAAGTACCCAAGGAGGTGTTGCAATCGACAAAAGTGCTACCGTGGTATGGTTGAACTAATAAAAAGGCGTGTACATGGAAGAAAGTGGAGAGGGCTACAAGCAAGTCTGGAAGGGGCAGGATCTACCACTGATGCTATGCGACCAACGTAGGAAAAATGTTTCTTGGTCTGGAGTTGACTCTCAACTTCCTACTACTCTGGATTTGACTTGAAGTTGCTTGCCAAATTGCTTGACTTCCACAAGCAGAAGCAGTTTAATCAGCTTATATGTACTTTTGGCTGCCACTATAATCCAAACAAAAATACCGAAGATACCAGGAAATTCATAAAAACACTTTGTGTCGTTGATATACTCTAACAAAAGACACTTAGGAAAAAAACGATCGATATGGTCCCCTTATGTCCCATTCTCGACATCAGATCCAAACAAGTCCTCCAAAATATCCATGCTGCCCAAGCAGTCCCAAAAAATATCTGTGAACGGCTCATAGCTCTTTATTTTCCCCTGGGATATATCTAAACTACTAAAGATATCTCCATCTGGTTCCAGCGTCGTTACAACTTGTTCCATAATTTCCAGCCCCGGTTCCAGCATTCCAACACTTCCCATGTCTTCCTTTTCCTCCTCCTCCTCGTCCTCTTCCTCGTCCTCTTTTTCTTCATCCTCCTCAATATCTTCCTCGTCCTCTTCTTCATCATCATACCCGTCCTTCTTTTCGTCAACCTCGTAGACCAATTCCGGGGCTGCCCACTCCTCGAAAGTCTCCCCAGCTCCCTCCTCGACTTCCCACTCCTGACCCTCAGCCACCTCCTCGGGCCCATCCTCGACGAGGAGTTCGCGGACAAACTTGATTATCTCGTTCTTAGTCTGGCGTCGCAGATAGTCTTCTGCGTCCGTCGGGCCATATAAAGCGGGCGCAGGGTTGTTTAAGGGGCGAGAGGGCGTTTTTGATGATGAGGGCGGAGGGGCGAAGGTTGTTCATTTTGGTTGTAAATTTAGTGGGGCGATTGTGAATGGAGGAAAGAGGGTGTGAGGGGGAGGGTAGTGTGCAAAGAGGTTGGTGGATCTCAACAAAAGTTGGGTAAAATGGGTTTAAGTACACCTTACAGACGGATTAGAATCGGTACTAAAAATTAAAATCGATATTGCAGTAGCGAATTTGCGTGAAATTTCTACATAGGGAGTGAATTTGATGAAAAAAGTAGATAAATAAGACGTAAAATGCTGATTTAGAGTAGATTTGGAGGAGAGGATACAGTACTAAAATATCTAGAGGGTGGTAAGCAAATTTGGAAAGGACAGTGAGCAGATTCAGGGACTGGATCGTTAATTTGTTTGTAAGTTAGTGATCCCTTCGGTAGGACCATTTCCTGTATTACAAGAACCTCAACGCTACTCAACAGAAAGGCCGCATTGGTTATAGCTGCTGCTGCAACGTGTCCTTAAGTCAGCACAGCCGGGGCTTTTCCATATTTTTCCATGGCCTTCAATAATATGTTCCTCAAATCGTTGGTAAGTGTGAGATATGCCTCCAGGTGCCAACCACTGAGAACAGATATTGATACAGCCAAAAATCGAAATGCCCCGGTGGGAGTTGCAATGAGAGCATGATTACTCCCGTTTTGAAGTGCTCGCCTTGTCGAGGGAGTTCAATGGGTTGAAACAATCTCTCTTCTAATCCAGCCGTCATGTTGAATGCAGCCTGCATGACGGGTGGCCAGAAGGCGTCCTTTTAGGGAGCTTAGTTCCTCTCCCATCACTGTTTCGGCACTCCTTTCTAAGTCAATTGTTTTTGTGTGGGAAACTCTGGGATAGCTATAATATACAACCCTAAACTGTTTCTCTGTTCTATTGGAGAGTGATAGGGGGTGTACGAAGGTCATCTCGAAGATGTAGATATCTCCCTCTCTTTCTGTTGCCCGAATATCGGGCCTGGTGCAGTAAAAGCCTTGTCGATGCCCGACTGCCGGGTTATGAGCAGTCTTTGCAGTGTCTCCAGCCAAAAGGTCACCTGAAGGTCATAGCGGGTAATTATTTGTCCCCGGGTAAGCAGCGCATATGATGATCGCCATAAATGTAATGGATTCCCAGAAAAAAGTTATTAGACACTTAAAATCCGGAGAGAAGATCGGGTATTGGCAGATAAATCATAGTTATACCTAGACCTCCAGCGGATCAATGCTTGTTTGGAATTCGGGGCATGGGGCGCAGTACACCTATTTCTTGTCAGCAGGAAGTTTCATACTAGTGCGGAACAACTTTCCTATGTTATCGTCGAGTACTTCTCTGTGCACATTTTTGTGGACTGTATTGGTTAGTTTTTTTGCAGTTGTGATATGGTTTGAGCAGTCAGGGAGAATCGTACTGATGATGGAATTGAACTCAGTCGGGCATTGGAACAGCTTGGAAAGGAAAGGTAATATCATCAGTTACAACTGTGGGCACACCTCAATTCAATGGACTGGTGCAAAAGGTAACACCATGCTATCTAGTAATTTTAAAGGAAGCGTCTCTCAAAAGCAAAAGTAAAGATAAATGCCGAAAGTACGCAGTTCAGCACGTTACTGACTGTAAAAATTAAGATATTTATTCAGTGACAACTAATATTCTTCAATAAGTCCTTTTGCCATCTGTACCATGAGCTTTGATGCATATAAATCCTTTCAGATATAATATTTTCCAGCAATCTACAACAAGGAAATTAAAACATTAGCTCAATGCGCTAGTTCCGGTGTATACCTCCTTCATGAAGATACAATTTTATAATATGTGCTATCAGGTTTTTTTATCGAACACACCAAGCATAACAGAGCTCAAGAGTCCAAATTACCTGGTTTCGAGGAGTGTAACCATCAACGGGGGCATTCAAAATGAGAATTACAACCTATTTGTGGTCATCGATATTTAAACGAAAGAACATCAAAGACAACACTATCAGTTTGATTCTGATAATAAGTGCCTACTTAGTAATGGATAGAGTGATGCGATTATTTATATTACCTCCGAGTAGAACGAACCAGAGGTTTTTAATGATGATGAGTCTCACAATGAAAATTAACCCATGAAAATCTTGATAAAAATATCAAGGCCTTACAATCTGAGACCACGTCGGCGGATGGACTAAAACTATTTGGCACAAACTGAATTCATTAATGAAAAGTATGAGCCAAAATGTTCTCAGGATCTTAGAACCGGATGCCGAAAAGTGGAAACCCGTAATTGAAGATGAATTCGATACCTTATGCAAACACGATGCCTGGACTGAGGAAGTAGTTTTAGCAATTGAAGCAAGTACATGCCCTTTTGTCAGCTACATTATAAAATAGTTAGCGATACGTGAAGAGAAGACTGGCACGGTCCAAGTCATGCCTCGTTGCTAGAGGAAACTTTCAAACGTATCTAGTCTACTATTTTGATGCACCTGCTAAATGCATTGAAATTGATCGCGACCTCTTTTTCGTTGCTATTGCAAGTGATTGAAAAATTAAAGAGCTAGATGTGAAAGAATCATTCATCCATGTCACGCTTCCTGAATCTTCGCTCATATTTATAAAGCTCTCAAAAATTCCAGAGATCTCATCTTCACGCCGAAAAGTCGTTAAACTTCGTAAAGCATTGTACGGGCTTCTACAAGCACTTAAATTGTGGTGCGAGGTATGGAAAGTTTTGAAAGGTAGTCTCTCGTGTTTTATTCAAGAGAGCAACTTCAAGAAGCTGCCCCTTTATGGCTCTTCTCTCAACCAAACGCCCTTACATTGTAACGTACGTGGATTTCCTCCTGTATTCATCAGGAAAATCATCTTCGCTGATGTCAAAAGGAAGTTGGGTGGTCCACCGCTAATTTGGGAAGTTTTCAATACATTCTCGGATTTAAGGTTGAAACTAACGAAGGTGTACTTTTCCTTTCTCAGGAGACTTATACAAAAAGTATCGTTTAATTTGCTGGAATAACCAACGCTAAAACTCTACCAGCTGCAATTCTTTAGATCACCCTCTCTAAAAGTGAAAAATAACTTTTTCAGATGCTTTTAAGCATTTCATGGCCGACAAACCATGCAGAAAGGTGCTAGGCTTATCACAATATATCTCAACTTGGACGATGCCTGATATTACAACAGCGGTCTCAATGCTTGGCCGTCATCGGGCGGATCCTGCTCCGCTCCAATGGCACTGTCTTCAATATTTAGTCAGCTATGTCCTTTGAACTGGTTATATATCAATTATATTATGAGAAAAGATTCAAGCAGATAACTTGAAACTAAAAATTGGTTTTCACAGACTAAGGCACTTGTTCTCAGGAGTGCGTCAGAAAAATTACCTCTTAGCATGCAGTGATGCCGACTCGGTTTGATATCAAGCAAAAAGACGCTCTCGCACCGGATTTATAATTTTAATTTCTTACGCATTTTGTGGACAATTAGACTCCATAATTGCACGATATTCCGGGCCACAACCGACCATATCTTTCAAATATCAAATCAACCCTCATTTGTCCTGACTCCGAGAATGTACTGCATAGTATACTACAGGTAATGAGTTTATCTATTTTCAATAACGCATCAAAGAAGTTAACTGGATAAGGAAAATGCTTGGAAAACGGGAAAAACTTAAAAATCCAAAGTCAGTTTAACAGGACAATTTTGGATCTGTCTCATGGACGGAAGCAGTTAAAGGACGAGGAAAGGTCAAGCATATTGCAATAAAATCCACCACGTACGCTCGATTTTTAAAAACAAAAGTGTAGAGTTTATGTATGTTTATTCATGAAAAACCGCTCAGATCCATTTACAAAATTATTAGGACCAGAGGCATTCATTTAGCAGAAGAATAACCTTTCTTTTGCTCATCCTTAATGTCCAGATCAGTAACTGAGTGCTCGAGGGGTGATGAAATTGCAGTATTCGGTTGCTGCCGAAGTTAATTATACTGGCATTACCTTTGACGCAGCCTGCTTGTCAACCGGTCTACCAGCTACTTTCTATTTGGTACACACGCTCAAGCACTTACAATATAGGCCCTGCTAATGGTTTCATTACAAGTGCAGAGGACTACCAAACTTTCCATTACTCACAGTAAACCAACCCAATTTACCCCCTTTGAGGGGAGAGTTACAGTACAGTATGCAAATATACTACTGAGCCGCCTTGCATTTGGTACTTAACGGGCTGGAACAAAATAAAACTGTAAGTTGTCATGTGAAATCAGTTTTGGCCTTCGGCGTGGACCCTGAAAATATGCCCAATATTTTCAGTATACAAGCGTATACGATAACATCTAAATTGATAAAAAGAGAGAAACCGAAAACGTTTCTTACATTTAGGCGCATAAGCTATGGGCACAGTAATATCAGATGCTTGTAATTCGTTATAGTTGTCATATTGCAAATGAGTTTGTGGATCTCAAAATAAGCAAAAAGATCCTACCCAGCCCCATACTTACAATATCTTCCCATTAAGACAGATGGACCGAACCCTCTCGCACTAAGCTTGTTCGAATCCTGTGATAAAGAATATATATATGTAAAATATCATCGAAATATGTAAGAGGAACTTTTGGTTTGCAATTTTTTATCACCTCACAGCACAAGTATTTTAGATATTCTTTTCAAATTTCTAAGAAAACCGCATACACATAAGAAAAATTAAGCTTGAAAAGAAATTAAATCAAACTTGAAAGATATATGCTCTTGCTACCCTGAAAATCCCAAGGCGACTTAGTTGTACACCTTAAGTCTATCCCAAAAGGTTTTATACCAATTCCATCGCTCACTGTCTAGTTTTATGCAAAGTAAGCAGAACGAAGCTGTTTACCCCAGTCATATTGATGGTATGGGTAATAGGAAAGAAGATTTTTCTCGATAATACTGTTCAAAAATTAGGAAGCAGTACGCTGTTATTGTTTTCTAGTAGTAAAAATTCTTACCTCCCCACCGCATAGACGCACGTTTATATTCCTAAACTTTGGAATAATGATTGTACTGTATATGAGTCTACATCACCCGAACGATATGGTTCTTGAAGGTCCGTGATGAAGTCTCCAACATTGTATTCAGATGTACCAGATTCATCTGACTCCAAAATAAGATAGTATAGAGAATTCTGATGAAAACTATTTCATACGCAACATATAAAATTGTAAGCCCCTGGATTTCAGAGTTGATGATGACTTTGAGAACGCATATTTGTTTAGAGAGTTGATTCTATTACAATCATTGTGTACGTCACTGGGGAGAAACGAGTAATTAATGAAATAAATTTCAATCAGTACCAATCTGGTACTGATAATTTCACGCTAACCAATCAGTACCAATCTGGTACTGATTGGTTAGCGTGAAATTTTCTCTAAGCACATTTCGAATGGGTTAGGCCCCAGAATGCAAGCGTGGTGTTTTTGATCAGTTCAATCAGAACAATAATGGAGTGAACAGTGTACGCTGTTATGATCGGGGCTGATAGCCATGAGAGCCATATCAGGAATGGAGGTGGTTTGAGCTGAATAGTGCCACGCGTCGCAGAGGGGATGAATTTCTGATGAATTCGCTGCGTACAAGGCTTGTTGAGTACGTTTTAAGCACTAGTTGATTATTTGACCAGGTAAATGATTCCTTGAGTACGTCACGCGTACTAGTTACTGATCTCACTCTGTGCGTTTCTTGTCGAAGAGCACTGCACTAGTAAATATTTGGCTTGTGTCAGTCACTGGCTTTGGCTGGTGCATAATAAATGGTGAAAAGTATGGCCTTCATTAATGTAAGGGGTAGCAACTGGTGTAGGATAAATATCTTTTCTGTAAGTGATCTACCTAGTTGGGTCTTGCAAGGACCACACAGACACTACTTATGGCCATCGACGAAAAGAAATACAACTATGCAATAGTACTGTACAATAGAACATGTCTCCGGAGTATTTTTTACCAGCAAAAGTAGTAAAATTAAATTGGTTAATTTCTTTCTGGATCTATTACTGAAATCTTTTGGGCGCAGCTTTGATTGGCCTCGCTTATTTTCAGTATGCCGCTGGGAAATAAAGGTTCGGAAATAGTGCAGTATAAATAATTTTTTAGTTCAATTCATCACAGGAATGCAGAATAGTGACTAAAAGTTTTGCAAATGTGAATATAACAATGTTACCTAAAACCAAGGGTTGAGTGACATGGGAGTACAACCAAATTACTATGTAGCAATTCAAATGATACTATAGCATACCGTACGCAGCTGAATCGCGTCGAGATGCCATTTTCAATAGTTAAAATGTGAGAATATTTTCCCATTTGGAAGCAAAAAAATTTTACAGGCGTAATTTAGGCCTATTTGCTGAGAAGAGGTGCTTTGGGTGATTTAATGATTGTATATATAGAGCATTTACATCCCTGATGGTGGTGCGACGGTTGGAAATCCTGTTAAGTACCGTTCGAGATATGTTTCAGTAACTAAAGTACGAGGAAATGATCATTTCTTACTTCTAAAAAGTAGATGGTAGCCAAGTGAACACACAGGAAGCGTAATAGATCACGTGCAGAAACCAAAGTCGTGGTAGCTTCTGTAAATATCTAAAATGGATATGTAAATAATACTTTTAGTGATGTTAATAAGTATCTTAGAGTTTTTGAGGGCGACTAATTTGATGTAAGTAACGAATAAATATTTCCGAAATAAGGACAGGCTTACCTAACGGACTAATAATTAATGATGTAGACCTAAAAAATTTGATATCAGAAACGCCCTCTGATCCTACAAAAGTACACCGAAGACCATAAATTAGGGCTGCAACTTCAGGCTTTTTTGCTTCTGTTGATTTACTTTCAGTTAAATCGTATGAATTACCCAACCTATTGTAATTTTTATATATTCAGTACCCATGATTATTTCTTTAACTAGAAATGTCTAACAAGCAAACTAAATATTTTGGTAGCATCAATATTGGTAAATCGAAACTCTCAGTTTTTACTATGTCAGAAATGACACGTTGCAAGCGACACAAGTGATCCCATTTTCTTTTTTTTTGCAGAAGATAAAGTAAGCTGAAATTTTTAGACCTAGTTTCATTTGTCACAAATCATGCATGCAACGATTAGATGTCTTTAAGGCCAATTGTATAATGAATGGAGGTAAAAGAGAGGAAATTTATGACCTGCAAGACTTCAAAACTTTGTAGGTCCAGAAAAGAACTACTGACCATTCTACCAACTTTTCCCTCTTCTTTTGCAGAAATCCAACCGCAAATGCAACAATTCAAATATCCTTTTACCACATTTCCGATCCCATTGAAAGTTATAATCGACGAAGAAGACTTGAAAGTCCTTTTCATCGTGCCGAAACCGGCTTATTATTTTTCCAGAGGTCGAATGACATGAAGATCGTGATTAAAGGCAAGAATTTGTGTAGTTTCGAGAAACCCTTGCATTTGTAACTTATTACAATGCCTACGATAGATGGAGAAGAAAAATCGAAAGAACCATTTTCTGTAGCTAGTGAGGAAACTTAGTTGCACAATAGGGATATTGCGCGAGCACATTGGTGAATTTCAATTGATCCCTCATGCAAAGAATCAATCCGTAGGAAAAATTGCCGAAGAAGGTATGACAGATATTGGCAACAATTTTTGGGCTCCTTATGAAGCTTCTATAGACGCTAAGATGTACAAACTGTGAATTATTCTACTAAGAGGGCGAAACTATTATCTTCTGTTTCAACAGGACCTTTTATTTGGTAAACGAGCCGGAGAAGACTAGGAAAATTAATACAGAGATAAAAATGAAGCTGGTATTATGAATGAGTCTCACCAAGGACTTCGACTTTACGGCGGAGTTAAATATGAGCAGTTTCAACAAGTACCTCGAAGCTTGTTCCAAGCCAACTATCGGTTTAACGCGTTTAAAAAAGTCATTTGAAAACGAAGAGAAGGCGTGTCTGACTCCTAATAGTCACCAAGGCAATACTTATTTCACGTGTGGTAATTTGGAGCACTTTTTTCGGAACTGCTGAAAAAAAGAAAAGAAAAGGAATGAGTACATTAATATGAAACAAAGCTGCTTTTTGCGGCAAGCCCGGACATATCGACAAAAATTGCAGACAAAAACGCGAAATGAAGACAAACCGACGGCAGTGCTGGCGGTGTCTTCAGTACTTCTGGTGGATGCCAGTGAAAAAAGTCTGCAAAGTAGAGCTTGGACTCCAGTTGCGTGAGGTATTTATATTCAGACAGTGAGAAATATTTTTTCCGTTATCAAAGTAGGAAATTTTCCTCAGATTTGAAAATATTTTTGTCGTCAAGTCAGTCGGGTACGGAATATTAATTGCAATTTTTTGGTCTGAGAAAACCAAAAGAAGAATCTACTGAGGAACGTTCTCTGAACGTCTGGATTGATGTACATTCATATCAATATTTCTCAAATGAATACAAAAGAAATCAAGATTGGTCAGGAAGATGGCAAGATTAGATTTTTCCTTGGTGTGCTGATAATTCTACATAAGCCTTTTATAGAGGTTAAGATAAGGGCAGTAGAGACCAGCGATATTTTCTAGGAGGCTGTTGTGAGAATAGGCAATTATGAGTCATATGTTGCTATCACAAATAAAATACCTTAATTTAATAAGCGACTGGGGCGTTCCGGTAGCGTATATATGTTGCAAGTCACTTTTTTGTACGTAAAAGGGATGCAAAGGGATGATATTGTGATGAAGTTTCATACTCTGAGTATTTAAAATTGGTTTAGTTAACACTGGAACAGCGAAAGTACAGTAAAAACGAGAACCATCGGGATACCATTCCAGCGATGAGGTTTTATACAGACTTAGTTGCCCCTATGAAACAAATTTTGGTTGAAAAGATCTCCTTTTTTTAGATTTTTAGACGAATATAGCGGTTTTTCCTCAGTTTCTTTCTTGGGCAAAAATGTGAGACCCCCAGTTCGTAAACAAATATGACTATGTAAATCGAAAATTTATTCAGCAAAAAGGTAGAAAAGTTGGTAAGTGCCTACCACAGTACATAAATGGAGAGCTGCAGAGCAGTCGCTACTCTCCTACTAAATTGACTTGATCTTTAAATGAAAAAAAGACAAACGAGAGCTGACATAACACCTTTTGCTCACCTGGAGGCCGCTTTGATGCACAATTTTAATACAATAAGGCCTTTCATCGCTTTTTCTGTCAATTTTTGGGCGCGTTACATGCATCGCCCAACTTTGGAATTATAAATAGCAGCGAAACTTTTGTTCAGGGATTTAAAGGGAACAGCGGAACTGGTAACTACTTACCAGAAAGGAGAAGTCGCAGAAATGATGAGATTCAGAGGCAGGTCGGGCTCAAGAGACCCAAAGCGCAAATCAAAATAGTGGATCTTTTTGCGTACTCTGGTGTTTTAATCAGCTAGTGCTCCGATCAGGAAGCAGTAGTTTCTCAGAGTTGAAAGGAAGCAGAATTTGTTGTATTTGCCTTTTGTAAACTAAATTCTCTTTGATTGAGAAGCTCGGATGTATATTCAATAAGCTGCTTTATGAGGAAACGACGGTTCGTTTGTTCAAGAATCTAATCGGTGCGATAAACTTGTGTTGTATACGAGACTTATATACTCCAGCCATATCGAAAATGACGTTTACTTGCAGTTCTAGGTGGACCATGTTTGAATTGTAGTATTGAAGTTGCTATTTGTCTAGCGAAAAGATGATTAGAGACGTCATGACAAAAAAATGAAGAGTACAAAGTTTAGCAAGATAATTAATTAGTTTTCTTAAAATTTTTCTCTCAAATGAAAATCCAGGGAAGTGTTCCAAAATCTACGGTAGCGACTTAGAATTAAGTAAACAGCCAAAACTATTGTATTCTGCTTGATTTGGAATTTTCTAACGATTCAGAATGGCAAATTCATAAATTTTTATTTTTGCATGCATTTCAGTAGGCTCAGAATGTTTAAGCTCATTTTTTATCTCAAATTTTTCTATGGCCACGAAAATGTCTGTGTAAGGACGAATGTATAGTAAGAGAAGTAAAGGAGAGAATCCTATGACCAGCGAATCTGCAAAAAAAGGCTGACATAAATCAGTGCCGGGTCATCCCAAGGCTCCAACGATTTGCTACAATTGCCTCACTAGTAACCTACCCCTCTACCTTCTTCTTCTTCCACCTCATCTTTTCCAAAAAGAAGTTCAATTATTTTCTCATTTTTGTGTACAAAAATGATGAAAATGAACGATATACATGAACTGTTCCAATTGATATTAAAACAATTTCATGGTCACTATATTGTAGAATAGAAACATATCACATGCGATATATTTCTAAAACTGCCATTTTTCAATTTTTTCGTGTGTAAATCCAGAAAGAAATGATTCTGAGACGTAGAACAACACTTAAAACATATTTATCATTATTAACTGTATGATTGTGCCTCATTAGATTTATTCGTCAACCCGCAGCGGTTTTATTAAAGCAGGATGAAAATCAAAATTAAGACGATGTCATTTAAAACAATCTGTTGCCATCAGAACTTAAAACTCTACATCAGCGTGTTTGGTTTCAAAACAATTTTCTACTTTATATTCCATTATAATCTTGTTCCCATTTCACCTTCATTTAAGGAACCTTTTATATATTTTTTATACTCAAATATTTCTTAGAGTTCTAAGCTAGTGTTATAGAAGAAGCAGTAGTTGGGAAAGAGCAGTTGCAACAGCAGTACAGTACATTAAGTTTGACTTTGAGCGACTAACCGAATATCTTTTTTATCGATTATTAACTACACTTTTCAACCTCACAGCCCTTCGCTGGTCAAAGAACTCATTTATTCGTGCTTTCTACCGCCTCTCTGCATCTATGCATTTCCTGAAAAAAAATTATTGGCAATCGTAATTTACCCTGGGTACAGTAAAATGATCTAAAAGTAGGTTTACCCTGCATTCTTCAGTTCAAACAAAATTTAATAGCTCTTTATTCTGTGCGTTTTAGAGTCTCTTATAATTTGATAAGACTAATTTTTATATTTTTGTAATATGAGGAGGTACAGTGCGCAATAACAAAATGCTTCAATCTGGTTATGTATTCTTTACCATTACATCACTGTATCTGCTGGAAAAAGACTTCTCTTTCTACTTCTGCTGTTAAAATACGTACTAGGTGGCTAACTCTACTCGTAACTCAACCTGGAGCCATTAATCTTGGTCCATATAAAAAATCTCCGTCTTTATTTCAGTCATTCATTTTCTACCAAGCTCTTTCAGCCAAATCACCGCATTTGTCCTTCCTACCGAGGTAATCTGACAGAAAATCTTTCCCGCCGATTAAAGTAACAAGTGCATATATCAACTATTTGCCCCTCGTCTTTTTATCCTTCCCCGGGAGGAAATTTTACAATTAAACTACCGGACGAGCTAACAAATATGGTTGATTCTCTGCAGGAGCACAGGAATGGCTCTGTGAGTCATTAATTCTAGATAATTTTGTTACGCAGATGGTTGTGAGGATGAGCATGGTAGAGGATAAACAAACATGTATCTTTTTATTTGTTAGATGTAGCTCACTGATACAGTCCTTAAGTATCATGCAATATCTCACTGTTATATTTCTGGTTATCAGCTCGGGACTCTCCATAACAGTATTATCCTTGAGTCAGTAATAATCAAGAGATGTTCCTGTGCTGTGATATACTTACATGGCATATTTTTTGCTTCATAGCGCCTTTCTGGAAAACACTGCTTCTTCGGAACTTCGATGTCTGGCAGTAAAAACACTCTGTTCTCCCCTTTATATATTCAAAACCCATCTTGCAGCTATCTTCCGCTTTACTGGCATTTATTTTAACTCCTATCTCCAACTTTTTCTCATTGAAGCAAATTTTAAATTTAGTGGGATAATTCTCATTTTTTTGCACTGCGATTCCTGCAATACACTTTGAAAGTAGCTACATATGACTTCCAACTCTCGTACCATTCTTCTTAATCCAGCCTCAGATACTTAGTTCGTACAAGTACATATTTCTGCTGTAAAATATCTTTTTCGCCTTAATAGTTGCATTAATTCAAAGTTTTGACTAGATTTTTTCCAAATTGAGAAATTAACTTCAAATTTAGATCTCAATATTTTCGCGGTATATTTAATTTCGACTTTTGGGAATGAAAATAACAAAAAGATGAAATCTATGGTGGAAAATCTAAAAGAGTAGCCTTTACAGCGTTTAAAATTATTTGAAATGGCCTTGTATAGCAAAACAAGCTCTAATGAAACACTAGGCGCCTTCAATCCTATAAAACACCTCTCCAACCTTTTTAATGAAGGCAATGTTCAGTTTCTTGATCCTTATGGGATTCTTAGGCCCTTTTCATAGAGAACCTAGGCATTGATATGCACTAGAAATGAGTGAGATGTGGCGCTCTCAAAACATTTCAAAAGTGCATAGCAGGCCATTTGTGGGACTAAAGGAAGGCCTTCTTAAATTTTTCCATAGTTTTACACAAGACTTCTCTCCAAGCTTCCCGATGCGGTGGTTTAAGCAGAGCTACTACAGAAAAATCTTCAATAGTAGCTTGGAGGTAACTCAGGCAGCGAGATTTACTTCACTATTGATATCATTGAAATATTGAGATCAAGAGCTTGTCAATAACATTTTCTTGAAAATATAAACATTCAAAAAAGAGCTACTGTACTTAAACCAAGGGCAATCCGCGCATTTTGAACAGCTTACTTGTTTAACCGCAACTAGAGCCCACATATGACACCAATCCACTGTAAAAGCCCAATTATGACACAAGCATGTGATACGCACCCAATTTTATCACAAGGAATAAAAACTGAAAACATTAACTATTCATTTCACCTTTACTTAGTAGAGTATTGAAGCTATAAAAGTTTTCATTTCATATTTCGATTACCAACTTCGTCATTTACATAGTCTCATTTTAAAGTTTTTTCATATAGCCTGACTTTTTTCACATGGAAAGCACTGCAGTCAGCTATTAGTGAGCTCTTGATTAGCTCTTAAGATTCAATTATGAATCACGAATATAAGGGAATGAATTAAAATAAAATAAGCACATGAAAAGGTAGAAGTTTAATTTAATTTCAGTATAAATCAACATTCTGTATACTAGAGCCAAATATTTTATCTAAAATACCTTTATAACATAATAATTCCCTATGAGGTCAATTTAAGGTTCCACTATTGTGACCTTGCTTCTAGGAAATATCCCGTTCCTTCCTATCTTCTTTTGGCCTCTAATTTTCCTGTCTTTCCTCACTAGAGAAATCTGAGATCGCCATAGTATTATCAATTTAGTGATACTTCAAGCCAGACGGCGATAAAGCCACAACTGAGAACTCTTCATGGATGTATGGTAACGGCTTCTCAAGACCACGCAATTATCTATATCCTGGGAACTTTAGTCCAAGATAGCCTTCCCTTTGTCTATTTCATCTTTCATTAGAATTCTGCATGCTCAATCACTAAATAATTTCTGGTAAATCCTTGGCAGTGTTTATCATAGTCCCTGGTCCCAACGTACATAAACATCAGGACTTTCATAATGTTCAGTGTTATTTTTTACTTTTTAATGCTGAAATATTTTCATAAATATTTCAAGATGATGAAAATCCAAGAAATTAAGCGATTAATGTAATAAGGCCGTTCTTAGTAAAGGTGAAGAATTTGTAACGCTTTAAGTTGGTCGATTTGAGCGAAAATATTCAACGCCTTGGTCAAATAAAAATCATTTCTGTCATGCTCTTCTCTTTTATTTTCACCGCTCCGCGGAAACTGTATCTAATTCTGCCATTATAGAATATATTAGCGGAATTTTAACGATTATTTACAGTATTTGAGGCTTTAATTAATAGGGGTACGTTAAAATAATAGTACCGAAATATTCAAACAAAGAATAATAAATATTATCCACACAAAATCATGCTTCTTGAATTAATGGATTTGAGTGTCTATTTTTTCATAAACATTCGAAAAGATGCCCTGTCATAAGGGCTCGTTGATGTACTAGGATGTTCTGATGTTCTTGATTTTTTTTAACTCTTTACAAGTCCTGTTGCGTGCCAATAAACATTTTAGTTCGACGAACGCTTCCGAACCGGGTCATTATATTCTTCAGGCTGCTCCATTGAACGAAATAATCATTTTTTCACACCTGAAAAGGTTCAGAGAAGTAATTTGGCTGAATTTTGTTTCCGTTATCATTATAAAATAATTTGAATTTCTTTATGTGATCCCACCTCTGATCTACTTAAATGCTTTGTAGATGTTAATAATTCCTTTTAAGTAAGCTCATTACAATGAGATAGATTTACTCCAAGCAGTAAAAATATGCAATCTTCAAATTTTATATCAATTTAAGGAACGGGTATTTAAAACTTTAAATTACCAGCAACAAGGAACATAAATTTTCGTGGTTGATTTGAACTCTACGCACTGAGTGAAATCAATTGCGAATATATTTATATAATTAACAAATGGCTGCTACTTGCAGAAGTTCTTCTGTGCCTTCCAGTAGCCGGCATACTGTACGCTTCTCTATCTCCCGGAAATCTTCGATACATAGCTACTCCTTAGGAGACGCATTGGAATCCAAATGAACTACCTTGTTGAGCTTTCTCGTCTTTCGGGGTTATACTCTCTTAATATTGTAACTTGACCACTTATTTGACCCTTGCCTATCATCAACGCGACCTAGGGAGCATTCCTATCTCGGAATGCCTTTATATAAGATATAAGGAGGAAATAAGCTTCCCATGGAGGGCATAGTATTAGCTCATATTATCTGTACGGAGTAAAAACATGTATATTCCGATACATATCTTTTTGGAGCCTTTGAAAGGAAAAGACACAATTTCCAGAAAAGTATGCAACATTTTCTTGATGTTAGACTCCTAGAATATGCCGGTAGAATAGTGATAGATAATTTTCAGAAAATTTGGACTCGATTTATTGAACCTTCTTTTTGAAAAAAACCCATAATTATTTCCATAGTTGAAATTTTCCAGGGAGCACGGCGGTGGTCAAAGAATAGTAACATAAAAAATATTCATTTAAATTTAAGTGATTTCATGATGGTTACAATCCCGCTTAAGTTATCCAATAAGTTCTCAAACTCAACTTCCACACACCAGGTTCACCCTGAGCTATTGAGAAGCTTTATTTCTCGGTTGTATCTAGCCTTTCATTGAAAGATTTTCTCAGAAGCTGTATTGGCAGTTGAAATACTACAGGAGTTTAAAGCCAGTTCATGGACTCTTCTCTGAGCTCATTTGCAGCGTTCAAAGTGATTTATTTGCCGTTGAGATGGTGTACATGCCGATTACACATACTAATCTTATCTTTGCGCTACTTTAACTCCCATGAAATCCTAGGAGATATTTTCATGTAATTGAAGTGGATCCACAAAATGATATAGATAGTCGAAAAGCTGTTAATGACGCCTTATTCCCTGAAAAAAATTGAAACTTAAACCCGGGAAAATCTTTAACTATCTATACTAACGAGTGCTTTCTTATTCCTTTTGGATTTTTGTCTCGAGTTCCTGATGATTATTAATCGAAAAACGTTTAGATTGAATAGAGAAAGATCGAAATATTATTCAACAGTAAAACTACGGCTGTTTTTTCGTGCATGTAGACTGCCCTTTCCTCTGTTATATTTCAGAGGAAACTTTTGAGATGATTTGTTTATATCCTTTTTGCAGATAATAGTACTAAAGAGCAATCAAATTCATATTTATCCATTCAAATGGATTTTTTAAACTTCCCTTAGAATAACACCAAATAACCGCATTGTCCAATGCTAACTCAAAAATATTAAGTTCCACTTCAATTTACTTATCCTTAAAATTTTCTGTTTTTATAGTCGCAAACGCAAGGCGACGCTAATGTCTCTTAAAGGTCTTTGATTACCTTTCAATAATGTAAAGAGAGATTTGGAAACTGTTAACCTCTATCATACTAAAAAAACTAAAATAACTTGATTGTGGCTGCATTTTTCTTTTGATCATTCTTTCTTTACTAACTTCCCGATCTCAAATTTAATTGGATAGCTTTAAATATTTTTCTACAATTAGTCATTCTTTTAACCTTTATTTTCGGATCAACGTTCCCATACAGTATCTATAATTTCCTTCCTAGTCAACATTTAATAATCCAAGATCCTCTATAATATCAATAAAACTTGGGTATTCCCTTACTTGAACTTAATTTTATTTTTAGAGTCCCATTTTTCATTCTGCAAATTATAAGTGGTGCTTTTTTAGGATTAAAGGAAATCATCTTTAATGTTAATGTATTTTTTAAACAAAGTTTTATTAATTGGGTAATTACATCTAAACTAAATTTAATGTAATCTTTTCAATTCAATTGATGTGAAAATACCTCTCTTTAATTTATTGAGTTTTTGGTTCACACTAGTAACTCGAAGTCCACTTAGAAACTTAATTTTTTTTTGTTTAGAATTGTTTATAGATCCATTGCTGTTTAATGGTCACATTCATGCATTCGATGATAAAATGCCACTCTGCAGAATAACAACTTTTCCGAAATGATTTTTCCGTAATTTGGAAGTGAACATGCGGTCCTTTATCATATCTGTTGGACGTTTTCAGTCATGCAGGATACCTAATATACATAATATCATTTCTTTTATCACAAACACTCAACTTAGGTACATCAGGAGATGTAAATATGCTTTATATTGACGTAGATGAATAAAAGACGAGTTTCACTGCCAAAATCTGCGCCATTTGAGTACTTTTTCTCCCTAACATTAACTAAGACCTCTTTTGGGGCATTCAAATTGTAATAATTGATGGAAGCAGAATTCTCTATCACTCTATTTGAAATTTTCCGTTTAAACAATTATTTTTTGTTTTCATCAGATTCCATCGCATACTTCAACTTTTTTGAGCTTTCGTATGCTTTTAATTTCAATTTTCTCCTATTTCAAACTAATAAATGAACCCTTCCGCTGTTCTTTCAAGCGTGAATCAATCAAGAAATCCCATTTCCGATCGCAAAATTCTGCTCTAAACCTTGGCTATAATGGTAAAAGTTAAATAGTCCCTACATTTTCCTCTTGGAGTTCCCGGGCTCGTTTTTTTAAATGCCACGGGCATCTTGACTATACTGAATAATAAATTTACTAGAAAGTTTTATTTTCCGATATAGTGAAGTTTAGCAGTATTTTTTGTTGGATAATAAACGCTTGAATCAAAAACAAATTCAAGCTTGAGAATAGAAATGGTGTGACGTTTGAAGCCCTCAATGCGCGCAAAATTTTTTGAGCTGTTTCTATACATTCCGTAACTTTTATATCCGGAACATTTGTCTTTCTATTAGTCAAAATGATGTTAAAATCAATAATTTCCACGACATTTCCTGAAATTAATTTCGGTACATGTTTCAGTTGAAAAATCATGATTTTAGTTCTCAACACTTGGACTACGTTCAGTTGAAAACCTACCAGTTCCATTGAGGAGTAGATTATAACAAGTAAATTACAATTGCTATATTTACTAACTGCCTTCATTCTTTTGAGCCTTTTTTCCTATTCTACTAATCTCCGCTTTACAAAAATACTCAATTTTGTACTCAATTAATTAACTACTGACGTGACTTGTGAAAAAGAAGCTGCTAATTCTTCTTTCTCAGAAACTCCAGTAACTCCATCTCGATAATCTTAAATTTTTCATGCTTTTTTGGAATTGATCTTGGCTAACGGGAAATTTTTGTCAAAACTTTTCATACGACTTGGTTCATATTCTTTCATATGCTTGAATAATCATCTTTTATTAGTTTAAGATAAACTCCTATGGCCTGCATAGTGCTCATTCAAACACTTCTGATTGGTTTATTTTGCGATGGAATTTTCCGGAGTATTCTTTAAGAGTATTTGCAGGCTTCTGTATTTTCTGATCGTAAATTTTTCATTGAGAGTCCCAGATCGCTTCGATTGTCCGGGACAGTAGTTCAATGGTTACCTTTGCACCTGTCGATCCCTCTATAGCTATAATGGCGACTACACTGTACGACACCTACAATTACCGGAGAACCGAAATATAGAAAAATTATAACCTTCTATGGTTCTACCCGCACCATTCTTTTGATAACCTATACTTGACGTTTTTTAAGGCAATTGTAATAATTTCCAATCGCAGTGTAATCGTTTCGAGATAACTGCCGAACTGGTTCTCTTGTCTCCCTTTCATTTCGATTCTTATGGCTTCAAAGGCTGCTAAGTTGAAGTCTGTCTTTTGAAAATTCTTCTCGTAATTTGCGCATAGAAATTTTGTACGGTATCCTTTTTGCATAGTACTTATATACTCAAATTTCTCTGGGCTCTCAGATAGTTTTGTAACTATAACCTTGAGCTCATTTAGAGTTCCACGGAACTTTACCTAAAATATCTAAGGGATCATTTCATCTTCAATTGATTCCGTTTTTCACAATCCCAAAATTTCTGGTACGCGGAGCCAATCTTTCTTGCAGTTGTCAAGGAGGTAATCTAAATAACGCTATCAATCACTGCAGGAAAGTATGGTCTTGTAACTCCATATGTGAACTAATTTCTCAACTTCCCACTTCTTGCTTCCCGTAAACGATAAATGATTAGAATCAGTTCTCATGATTAAAATATTAACCAGAAAAGGCCCTATCTGATTCTTTCCCTAAGTCTACACAACTCCTATAGAAAAGGTGCAACTCCTTTCACAGCAGCAAAAAACGAGAGAAATAAGTGCCAATGATGGAATATCTACTGCTCTTTTTGTAAAACTGGAGTCATTTCGGGGGGGAGTGATCATTTTCGACAATTCTGCCTATTAAGTACCGGTTATTTTGCTTCTCGGTGATTCTGAATTGTTAAAAAAGTTCAAATTCCAAAATTGGACCTCCCTTTTTGATACCACCTTACAGTTCACCCTAAGTTGTCTCCCGGCTTCTTTTTTTAAGAAATTTAATTAAGTTTGTCCCCCGGTTTGGTAAACTTTCATCAGAGGACATTTTTCTAATAACTCTAAAGTATTAATAGCACATTCTTGGTACTATCATGTGAATTTAATTGCATTAACGTGGGATTTCTTTCAAGTTCTGAAGTCCCGATAGCATATTCTGTGTACGATAATATCCATTTAGGTCAATTCAAATAATATATGCAAACTGCATCCTCTCATCTTTCTTTTATCCTGCTACTTAGTCCTATCTTACCTTCTCTTTCTCTCATTATTTTTCTCCCTTTAATTGTTTTGGTATATTAAATTTTATATGCTCGCTAGAAGATGTCGAAGAATTAAAAGAAGGATAAGAGGGTTTTGATAATATGAATAAAATAGCTTTTCATGCCTGGAGCACTGTAGGAGAAATATTTTACTAATATGGAGTAGTTCGAAACTGAATTGCATCAAATTGTCGCCGTCTGCATTTTTTGTGTGGAAAAGGTTGATAGGATGCTTGAAGTCATCTTACTCAGATAAAAGTAGTTGATTGACTCACATCATATGTTGTAGATAATTTTTGAGCTCGTGTATCGAAATTTGTGAACCGCTAGTTGAATATCATAGCGAGAAGAATATTTTTGTTATAAAAACATTATACGCTGAAGAAGGAAAAACGTTCATGAATCATTGAATATCAGATGAAATTTTTTTAAAAAAGTGATGTTATAAACAGCACCATCGTATAAGAGGAATGCTAAAGCGGATATTCTCCTTCATAAAAGAAAATAACGCACTGTGAAATCCATCATCTGAAAATTAAACACGTTTCACTTAGAAAAAACCGGGCATCCTCGCATTGTGAGATGTTACAGCTTCCGCTTTTAAATGCCGTGCTTTGTACTTAATGTACGACATGCAGAGCTTCCAAAACGTAAAATTTGATATGTTTCTCCCAGGAATTTTTTAATACTAATATTACGGTAACTTAGATACTCTTTTTTCCCCCTGTATTAGATGACTTCAAGCTTTTTCATTATCAAAAAAGTCTGAAAGTTTTAAATATAAGCAAACCAAGTGGTTTGGTAAGAAAAAGTCCCCAAATAGTATTATCGAAAGGATGAATGAAGGTCAATAGAATTCAATTATCTCATTGTGCATTTCGAGAGATACAAAATGCCTTATAGTGTTACTATTTGCAAAAGATTCGAAGGATTTTGAGTTAAATATAATTTTGATCATAAATGTATCCAGTTATGAATTCGGTACTGCATTAAGATGAGTACTTAAAAATGAATAGATGCTCAGAAGGTCACTGCACTGTACTTAGAGCTAAATTATAATTATTTGGGATTTGAGAAGATATATTCAGCATATAATTGTATATTGTAATTAAATTGAAACTAAAAGGACCTGACCATCAATAGTTAGGGGAGTGGGGATAGTCTGAAGTGAGAAATGACAAATTTGAATACGTTTAAGCGTCATTTTTTCAATAACTCAATGGAGAAAATACAATGGGCTGATGATACTTAAATTTGGACATGATTTTTAGACTTAGAAATCCCTTTCTGCAAACAGTCTGTGTACAGGGGATCCAAATATGGCTCCCATTTCGAACTTAAGCTGTTGTAAGATAAATTACATTGGTAATAACTGTACAACTCTTGGAAAGGGATAAATTAGTAATGGTTAAAGATATTCAGGAAATAAATGGTTCAAAATGTATGCATATTTAGTTATTGTGGGAAGTTGAGGAATGACTCCACGAAAATTGTGTGCAAGGGCACTAAACATATCTGGTGTAAGTTTATTAATGACCAGAAATGTTATCTCAAAGAAGGTAGAAAATATTTGATAGACTTTGTAATAAATGAATATCCAATGTAGCCGGTAAATTTTTTGAAGAAAAAAATTGATGGTAATTCAATAAAAGATGTCGAAAAATTCGAAAGCATCAGAACCGGCCTGAATGTATAGTAAATTTGATAATTGAAATAAAATTTCTTTTGTACCACATATATTTGCTATGAAACCAGGTGTAAATAGCTGTCTAATATCACTTGAGTAGAGAGGAATCAGAACTTTTGTGTCATGCGAAGAAATTTGGTTTCATGAAAAGCATCTTAAATATCTTACTTTTGAAATATATATATATCCTAATTGTGATAGTAGATACATCTTAATTGAGTAGTGATGAAAATATTTATTGATGCATTGAATATCAATATTACTATATGATCTGATAATATTATAGCGTGTGGAACCTTACCGAGGACTTTATCCGTTCTCGGTCTCTAAATATACTTGTTACGGTCTGATTAAGAGCCTTGATTTTTTATCGGAATTCTATTTGGCTGTTCTGTCAAAATTGTTCTGCAACTCCTTTCACAGTTTTTTAGCTAAACATCTAGTTTTTAATAACTTTTTTGAAGAATAATGGCATTATCTCTCTTTTTAAGATTCGAAAAAGATCATATTGTAGTTATGAAATAATTGAATTTAAACTAAATTCAGCTCAAAAACTGACTAATTTACTGTTTTGTTTGTCAAAACCCGCTGCGGGTTTCGACTCCACTCCTCATTCTTGGCACTGATCTTCGCCCTGTTGATCTCCTCGTGCAACCCTCTACCCCAACTATCGGTCCTAAGGGACGTCCCATTGTCGGTGATATCACTGTTTTATAGCCAATTACAACGACCTCTGTTCCTAAAGCAATGCAAACAGTTGGAGGCGCTGTCGCCCTAACCTCCCGACGAAAGATCCAGGACCGTCATGAAGACCTCTCCAGGTGCATGGTACCCTCCTCCGACAAACCCTCTTTCTGCCCGGACTTCAGTTTCCATATCTTTCCTATCCATTCCCTCAGTGCGGTACCCTCAGCCTCAGTAATGTTTCCCGAAACAGCGGAGGTAAAACTCGATGGATCTTGACGCCATCTTGAACAAGGCCCCTGCTAATCGTCCGCCGATGATGGCTCCCGTCTCAAGGAAGAATACAAAGAGAGGAAACTGCAAGTCGAAGAAGAAATCCGGTGGACGCCAGGATCATGTAGGGAAGTATAACGTGATCGCTGAACTGGCTTCCGCTGCCACAGGAATGAAATTCGGGCAACTATTGCGCGGGGATGCCGAGGAGGCCAGAAAGGCTTTAAGGAGATTTTTATCCAAGAGGTTACTGGTTATACAGACGTCGATGGTTAACCCTTCAGGAGGTCCACGCCGACTAAAGATAGTAGCCGTGAATTTGTATGGAACGGAGACTCATGCCCTTTTGGACACGGGTCCAGTTCCTAACCTGTTCTCTTGGGACCTCTGCAAAAGGCTTGCCCCCACCCCGACGGACACCGATCTTCAGGTGACAGTAGCAGACGGAACTGTCGCCGAGGTTCTTGGTTGTCTCAAAGGAGTGCCGGTTTCCTATGGGTCAATGGTTGTGCATCTTGAGTTCCTGGTGTTCAACAATGCCCCGTTTGACGTTATTGTTATATTCTGGAAGCTCGACTTTGGAAGCCCTCCAGACGCGCATCGATTATGCACTCCAACACGTCACCTTGTTTATTGGAGAAGAAGAGGTTTTGTTGCCATTCGTCAACGAGCTGTCCAGAATCAGTGGGGCTCAGGCGGATATTGAGGACTTCACGTCCCCCAAATGTTCGGACGATGAGGAATCTCCCTACCCTTTCTCGTCGTCTAGCGAAAGCGATAGTGAATCGGATACCGAACAAGATCTGGCCTTAACCATCATTAACAAAGAACCGTACGAGCCTGATCTGCCTCGGGATCTGGAGCCTGCTCATGTGCCGGTGGTACATTCTTTTGAGTTGATGGACGAGACGCCGATACATTCGAAGGCCCGCCGAATGCCGTCGAGGCATAACGAAGTCGTAAAGAAAGAAGTGAAGGAATTATTGGAAGCTGGAATCATTACGCCGTCAAGGTCCGAATGGTCCTTTTCGGTAGTGATAGCCACTAAAAAAGACAGAAGGCCCCGGTTCTGCGTCGACTACCGTCAGTTGAACAGGGTGATGAAACCAGACCGCTTGCCGTTGCCGAAAATAGAAGAAATCTTCGACGAGCTCTCTGGTGCAGAATTCTTCACAACATTGGACCTTTACACAGGATACTGGCAGGTTAGGATGTCCGAAACTTGCAAGCAAAAGACGACCTTTTTCTTTCGATATGGAACTTACAAGTTCGAGGTAATGCCGTTTGGAGTCATGAATGCTCCAGTGACATTTCAAAGGATGATGAATGACCATTCAAGCATTCGAAGAATGGAAAAAGATTTATTTTGATCGCCGTGGAAAATATGACAGGTTGGTCCATAGCGTGGGCCAAGACGGATTCTGCGGCCAATACGGTGATGAGGTTCATCGAGAAAGAGATAATATAACCGTTCGGACGGCTAAAGAGAATTGTCTCGCATAACGCGACTGCGTTTATGGCGGGATCGGTACAAGAGTAAAAAAAAAGAAGGGAGTCGAATGGAAGGCGGTGCTTGCTTACGCGCCGATGGCAAACGGTCGCGCGGAGCGGATGGTCGGAACTATCAAGCAAGCGTTCAAAAGGTCGATTGTCCGCGGTGAGGCAGATTGGGCGGAAGCCCTCCCCAAAGTCTTATATGGTTACCGCCGAGGCGACCGAAGCGACGCCCCTTCCCCTTTTCGACTGATTTATGGAATTGATCCGAGGATGCTGGCCGGCAATTCGGTCTCATTTCTCAGTGACGCCGGCCCCCATCATCGGCTTATAGAGACCTTAGCCGATTCGGGAACGCGGGCTGGCGTGGTGGAGAAGACCAGCGAATCCCGCAAGACCAAAGGAAAGGCCAGGGAGTTCGAAGTTGGAGATGAATTTTTGGTAGCGCGCAGTGCAGCCTTCAATAAAGGGCGCAACTGGCCGGCCTACGACTCGTATTTCTATGGACCGTGCACGGTGACGAAGGCGAACCACCCTCGCTACGATTTAATGTTCTCCACCGGTCGCGTTGCAAGGAAAGCTATTCACGCGCGCCGGATTTTCCCGTATCAGAAGCGATCGACCCAATTATTGAATAAACAAAAGCAAGAAAATCGAGAAACAAGAGAGAAAGAAGCAAGCTTCGAGTATATTGAAGTGCAATGATATAAAAGAACGCATGATAGAAGGTTAATTACTAAAGAAGCACTCAGAGAAATCGTAAACATGGCGGGTGAATCCTTGGTAACTAGGGAGCGGCGCTACTGCATCCCTATTTTTCCTTCATCCTCTGCTCGCGCTTCCGGGCAGACAAGGAGTTGCGACCAGGACGTCGCTCATTGTTCTTTCCTGCGGTCGCAAGCACCGCCTTCCGCACCTCTAAAAAGAAATGAATGATGAATTACCTCCGACAAAAAGCACTCAGAGGCCCCGGGAAAAAGTGGAAAAGAAACTAATCAGAGAGACGCCGGATGAGGAACTGACGGGCTTCCACGCCGTATAGGAAAAGGTTGAAACGGGAAACGAATTCGTGAAACTCTTGACGGGGAGTGGAATTACGGAGCCTAGCAGCGTGAGCGGCAAGCAGGCGGATGAACTGTACGTCTTCGGGCCCGAGGGCACCATAAATGTCGATGTAGACTGGAATAAGCACGATATCGGAGGAATGGCAAACTTCCCCGAAGTGCGAATGTTTGGACCGTTCGGCGAGGGCTGCTGCGGCGGCTCCGCACAGGGTGCCCTGTTTGACTCAGGTCCGGAAGAAGGGACGGGCGACAGTAACCTCCAAGGCTAGATTGCTGTGGTCGAGGCCGTGAGCTCCTGGAATGTACACGTCAACACGAAGCACCGAAGGCGAAGGATCAGAGGTGGAGCTAGATGCAAGGGGGTGTTCTAGTAGAGTAGTGATGCCAACATCCTTACAAAAGCGGAGCAGAGCACTGCGGAGGACATCGTGACTACGGATCTAAACGTCTTCGTATTCGCAGGTAAGAACGTGCTTACCATCTAGATCGAGAAGCGAGGCCACCTTATTGGAGCGTTCAAGCAGACGGGACGGCGTGTGTTGCCAGGAAAGAGAGACATTCCGAGACGGAGGGATACAGCAACAACCATGCTTGCGTGGATTAGTACGTACCTCGGTAGGGGTGAGGGAGATGGGAGAAAACATGAGATTCAAATTGTTTCTGGGCCGTCGAGAGGTTGAGACAGGAAAACAGGTTGACAGAGTCTGGAGAATTTGGGACATCCGGGCGTATACTGGGCGTTTATCAGCACCTCAATCTTTCATCCGTAGAATGGTTGCACGTCGGGTGTATAATGGCCGTTTATCAGCACCTCAGTCGTTCGCCCGACGGAAGTTGAAAGGTTGAGTAGGTTGAGAAGTTGAGTGGAGGCCGGGGTCGGTCGGGGAGGTCGTGGTGTGTGAGCTGGGCATGGAGAGTGGTGATGAGGGGGTCCCCTATGTGTGGGGAAAGCTGAGCTGGAAGTCCGTTGTTATCTAGTGGCGCCCGTGGCCCACAATCAGTGAGGGGGCGTGTCGCGCGATTTTTGTGTCGCACGACGGTCAGAGTCGCTAGTTGATTGGCCCGGTGTGCTCGTACAGTATACTGTACTACTGTACACTGTACGAGCGGGAAGTGGGCTCGTATAGTGTACAGTAGTAGTGTACACTGAACTTGCACTGTACAGGACATGAGTAGAAACCCCGGACCGGCCGCCCCTATAAGACGACGAGAAGGCTGCCGGAGTCTGGAGGAAGGGAATGTAGGTTCCGCTTGGCCGCAAAACAAAAGAAGAAAGGAAGAGTAAACAGAAACAAGCATTTCACTTATGAAGGCAACAGAGGCCTAATTTGGGTGGCCACTGACATGTTCTGAGAACGGAGGTTCAGTGGAATATAAAAATCTCAAGTTGTGGCCTTAGGTATCGCTCAAACCCCTATATTTGATGGTTTACTTACTGTTTTTGTGAAGGGGGAAGAGGTGACCTTTTATTCAAATGCAATATGAAGGGACCTTACGGCCACTACTGGACCTACTGGGGCTCAACACTGCTGAATTTGCGTTGGTTGATTATAACGGCAGTATAACTCCGCACGAAAGCTGACAGCTTTGTTCGGAGCGCCCTAATTTCTGTGACAACAGATTTTCCCCGCCTCGCGGCGGTGCATTTTGGCGATATCCTGGAGGAGCTGGAGGCTGGATATGTCGATCTGGCCATAAACATCAATTGCCAAGGGGCGCAGTTCGATGCCTTCAGACCGACATGGGGGCCGTAGTAGATGTGCTTCTTCAGGGTGGCGCGTTCGAGCGCGTATGTCCCTCCATCGTCGAGGTCTCGATAGGGACGTGAGTGGGGCTGACGATAGTAACGACAATTCCTTGCGGGGAGGGAGCGAAGAGAGGGTCATCGATGACGAGGTCGAGTTTCCGTTGCTCAGTCGTGCTTTTGTGGAGGTCGGCCGGGAGGGCTCGTTCTGATGAAACAGACAGCCCAAAGGCAGGGTTGGTAAGGGGGCAAAGTAGACTGTCGCGTAACCGGCTGTGTCGCCTCACGGCCCGTACCGCGCTTTTACAAACGGAGGCGTTGTGACCGGGTGCATCAAGTATAGGGAGGTGCTGGGCGGTGCTTGTCGCGCACATCGGGCAGAGACGAGAGCTGTCGAACATAGGGTTACCGAGGCGAACTTCAACCTTAATGCACCAGACCTCAGTGTCGATGTAGTGGTCGTTCCTGGATAATGGTAGGGTGTAGAATGGAGCGAATGCGGCTGTTGAGGCAGCGGCTGCCAAGCGGGCACAGTGAAACGGGTGGTACCGTATACTTAATTCTCCTGATGAAGGCAATATGGGCAGAATTGGGTAAATAGGGTGGTTTACTTGATTGGGTTAGGTATAGGCCGGTCTAAGGGAAAAAAACTCATCCACCACTACTGCATCACCAGCAAGGTGAAGTACAGACCCTGTGCAGACAAACCCATGGCTGTACCAGTGCTCGTAATAACCTCACCCGCGCGCCCGTTTGACGCCGGCCCATAGACTCCTGCCGGGGTTGAGTATAATAGGGGCGGCTTCCGTAGAAGATAGGGGCGGCTTATCACCGGTTGGTGACGTGGGACAGGATTTCGGTAGACACGGAGGGTTCACCACAGACATGTTAGCCATAATTGGGTAAATTGGGTTTATACTGAAACGGATGACTGGTAGATTGAGGGGAACAGGTTGGAACTACACATAACAGGGAAGAGACCTAACTTCCGTAGGGACAGAGATACCATGAGAACAGAGGTTCTCTGGAGCATACGAACTTCCACGTTGCAGAATTAAGACTCACTCAAAACCCTGATAGGGGTAAATCGGCGGGGGAAGAGATTTTCAGAGCCAATTACCCTGAGAAGGAGGTGTTGCGAGCGACAATAGTGCTACCGTGGTATTGTTGAACGAACAAAAGGGAGTGTATATAGAAAAGAGTTGAGAAAGCTAAAAGCAAGTATAAAAGGGACAGGGTCTACCACCGACGCTCTGCGACTAGCGTAAGAAAAAGTTTTCTCGGGTCTGAAGTTGACTCTCAACTTCCTACTACTCGGGACTTGGCTTGAAGTTGTCTCCCAACTTGCTTCACCTCCACTAAAGGAAGCAGTTTACTCGGCTTATATAGACTTTTGGTTACCCCAAAAGTCTCAAACAAGCATACTAATAACCACAAAATGCATTCACGGTAATTGTGTGAACCAGAGAGACTATTAGGAGATATTTCCTCAAGGTAAATATCTAGGTGCCATACCCATGCCAGCTACCCATCGGCCAGGGGTGGGAATTGATGTGGCCATTATATAGACCTTTCAGAGCTACTTGTAGTATCGCCCACAACCTGGAACTGTACTGACATCTACTATGACAGCGTGTCCTAAAATGAAAAAAATCAACCGATGAATTTGCCAAACTCACCCAAATTAAAAATATCTTGCAAATTCAAAAACTGTAAAAATATCTTCCCAATTCCGATACTGTATACAATCATGGTCCTCATCTAGATTTTTTTCGTGTGCGAATTTAGGCACATCACGCCCTCTCGCTCAAGACGAACGTCCGACTCGTCACTGCTCTTCTTCTGCTTCCGTTAGTGTTCGCTGTCTTATTGATAAAATGTATGGTCTCTCAAACGGGTACGGATGCAACTGATTACCAATATGATGCTCTAAAAAGTAGGTTCCCATTACTGGTACCTCACTTTTTAGCATAGCCTCATATATTGGTTTGATAACATCGAGGTGGGGTTGAATAGATTCTTCTTCCGTGACTCTTCCGAATCTTCCAAGAGTGAAAAAATATATGTGATATGCAAACTCTTCTGGAAGATGCCGGAGGAATGGATTCCGATAAGAAAAGAAGACGCGCATCATCAAGAACGAGTCTTCGTAAGATAAGTGCGGTCCATGTAGCGCCCTAAAACATAAACAGATGCTTATCATGTAATAAGAAATGACCTGCGCATCGTTCGCATCCTCGGAGATATTGCGCAGCCAAAAAGATAATCTTCTTCTTCCGACTGTATGTTGTGCATGGTTGTGAAGGAGAGCTAGAGATGAAGTTGTGGTGGACGGTCCCGATGAATGGCCGCGAACAGCTCCTGACGTACTGGGATCTGCACGAGGTCCTCTCGGAGGACGACCGGAACCTCTTCTGGGCCGGTTGTTGTCTCCTGAAGGTCCTCCTCTGATCATCATCACTGCTTCAGGAGGATCCTCGCCGCCTCCAACGTTCCCAATTTGTGGCGGAGAAACGTAAGGTTCCCATAGAGGATACGGGACCAGTCTGTATTCCATATCCAGGTGTAAGGCGTAACCTCTCAGTCGCACATCTTGGTTGTTCTTGAGAAATACGTAAATTGGACGGATAATATTCAGATACGTTTGCGACAAGTCTCCGCAGCTACCATTCCATATCTTCCTATAGATAATGATATATTACCTCCACAAACTCTGGACCTGCTTCCGTGAACCTTCCGTTTTGGAATGAAAATAGAACTCTTATTAATAGTCGGAAATCTTCTTCAGGTAGCAATGGTCCGTTCAACGTACGAAAACATAGGCATATATTAATGTAGAAATGGATGATTACGTGGAGTTCGTAGTAGTCCCGCGTAATCGAGATGATCCATTCCCAGGCCCTTTTTCCTCCCATAGGAATCATTCTATAGTTAAAGATGAGTATGCCCCGTGGTTGCGCATAGTCCTGTGTGAGAAGGAATTCTTCAGGCCTCTGATGGTAAGGGACCAGACGACGTGCATGGATGGCCCTCCTTGATCTCTTCCCTGAGCTTGAACAGAGCTGATAGTGCGGGTGTCTTTCCTCCGTGACGATGCAAGGGTTCGAGTACTTGGTTTGGAAGGCCGGCCACTTCACAGCCTGCTGCATTGCTTTTCCATGTACTACAAGTACTTTAGAGCCAACTGAAAAGGTTCTGACTGCAGGTTCTGCATCCTTATTTCTTGTCTGTGTTAGCGCGGTGTGATCTCCAGCCTTCGGTGGCCAGTAGTTCAACTTCCCTACTCTCTTCATCGATAATATTTGTTTCCATGTCTCTCTGTAACATTCTAGGAGCCCTTCCGTACATTAGCTCGAATGGTGAGCGTCCATTTCTTCCTCTTCTTCGACGATAGCCGTATAACACTTTTGGTAAGGCATCTTCCCACTGGATTTCATTCTCCGACATAGTTTTCGATATTGCTCGTTTGATGGTTCCAACCATCCTCTCCGCTTTCCCGTTGGACATAGGAGCGTATGCGAGAACGGTTTCAGCTGAATCCCTTTCTCTTCCAAAAAACGAAGCAGTGAAGTTGCAGTAAAACAAAGGGCGTTATCCGAGATGATCCTTTTTGGAAGACCAAACGGTTCAATTATTTCTTTTTCGATGAATCTCAGTACCACCTCAGCATTTGCCTCCTCAACTGCAACTGCTATTGGCCATCCAGTAAGATGTTCCACCCCTATAAGGAGATATTTGTTTCCGGAAGAGTTTCCTTGAACGGGCCCGCGAAGTCAATTGAGAAGGTTTCAAAGAGACCGGAAACTGGAAAACTTAGAGTTGTCTTATACTTGTATTGGGTGAATTTTTGCAGTTGTCGCAGCTTTTCACGAAATTATAGACGTCCTTATGGATACGGGCCACCAGAATCTCTCAGTTACGAATTTTTTGGTTGTTCGAGATCCCAATGCCCTAGCTCATCATAAAGTCCTCAAGATCTTCATTCTTTCTTTCAAAGGGGCCACTAGTCGGGGACCGGCTTTAGTGTGCCGGAAGAGTTTCCCATTCCACAATGTAAAAGCCTTTTGATTCCTGCGTACCCAATTTCTGTGTTCAAGATCAACCTTTCTCATTTCTAGTCCATCGAGGAATTTGATCAGTCCGTGAATATTAGCTTCGTACTCGTTATCGTTCGGCAACTGCAACTCGGCGACTCCGACGATGTCCTCCGAAGCTTTTTCATTTGGAATCAGTGCGTCCCTCAAGCGGGATAGGTAATCGGCAGGCTGATTATTGCGTCCGGGTCTATACAAAATTTCAAACCGATATTCTGCGAAAATGTCGAGCCATCGGGCCAAGCGGTGATGTACATCCTTCTTTTGGAATGCTGTTTTAAGTGCCTGGTGATCAGTTATCAAGACAAATTTCTCGAGTGATAAAAGGTATACGCGAAACTTTTTCAGCGCGAAGACGACAGCTAGCGCTTCTTTCTCGCAGACTGAGTATCTCTTTCCGCATCATTCAGAGTTCGGCTTGCGAATTGAACAGGGTGTAGTCTTCCGTTTTCATCTTTTTGGGACAAAACGGCACCCAAAGACCGTTCTGAGGCATCTGTCTCCACAACGAATGGTCTCTTGAAATCTGGGTACATGAGAACTGGGGGACACATAGCTTATCTTTAAGCTCCTGAAATGCAGTTTCCATTTCCTTGTTCCAGTAAAATTTTCCGTTCTTCGTAGTGCTGGCATGTAACGGTGCTGCAGTCTTGGCGAAATCTTTGATAAATCTTCTGTAATATGAGGCCAGTCCTAAGAAGCTTCGGACCTCCGTCTTTGAAGCGGGCCTTGGTGCCAACTTTATTTTTTTCGTTTTCTCTGGATCCACTCTAATTCCCTCTTGGTCGACGATATGACCGAGTAATTGGATAGAAGTTTTCGCAAAGAAGCATTTGCTCAACTTAATTTTCAAGCTATACTCCGATATCCTCTCCACAACTGTCTTGACGTGCGAGATGTGCTGATCCAATGTTTCTGAGAATATGACGACATCATCGATATAGACTCTTGCGAATGGAAGTCCTTTCAAAACCTCGTTCATCATTCTTTGGAATGTAGCTGGTGCATTCATGAGACCAAAAGGCATCACTTCGAACCTGAACGTACCGGCTTTGCTGGTAAAGGTTGTTTTTTGCTTACATTTTTCATCCAATGGAATCTGCCAATAGCCAGTGTAAAGGTCAATTGAGGTGAAATATCTCCCATCTTCAGGTCCTCGAGGATCTCCTCCATGTTCGGAATCGGAAATCGATCGGGTATCATTCTCTGGTTCAGTTGTCGGTAATCGACGCAAAAACGCAGCTTTCCATCCTTCTTTGGTGCGACCACAACTGGAAACGACCATGGGGATGAAACTGGTCGAATAATATCATTTTTCAGCATACTTGTAACATTTTCTGAGATAAATTGGTCATATTTTGGCGGTTGACGTCTAGGCTTGTGGTAAATCGGTTGAGTGTCGGTAAGTTCGAACGAGTGAGTAACCGGTACACTTGCTTGTCTTAAATCTGAAACGCTCCATGCAATTACTTCGGAAGATGTTAACATGTCGGATATTTTCAGTGAGGCGGGGGCGGGAAGGTGCTGCACTTTTCCTTGGATTTCTGCCATTTGGCGCCCTTTTTCTTCTTGATCCTCAACCTCAATATTTTGAAGGACCTCTTCCGTCGTGCTCACATCTTCATATATGGAATTCGACGTATTCTTATTTTCTTTGCAAAGGTAATCTTCTTTCATGCTCCGAATTCTGTCCTTTGATTCGATATCATCGCAAAAAGAAACACATTCGGGTTTCAAACTTATCCTAGAATTCCAGTCGTCATCTGTTTCAAACCCAGAATCATAATCGTCCCATGCCATGTTCATTACCCCCTGAGGGTACCCTTTTCCACTTCCGAAAGTGTTAGTTGGTTCCGAATCTTCGCTGTCATAGCTAGAAGTGAAATCTTCACTGTCCGTTTCTTTTAAATCTTCAGGATGCGTGCTTTTGTCGAAATCCAGGGGCATCTTCACGGTTCTGCCGTCAATATTAACTGAAACCATTTGGTTGCCCAAGTCAATGCATGTTCCTAGTCTTTCCATTGTGGGGCAGCCAATGATTGCATCGAAAGGGAGATCCGGCATGACAAGAAAGTCTACATCAACTTTAGAGTCCCCAAAGAACACGGAAACCTTGTCAACAGTGCCCATGCATTTTGAGACGGTTCCATCCGCTACAGTTATTTTTCGAGTCGTTGGAGTAATTTCGAGACCTAGATCTGTCACCAAAGTTTCTGAAATGAGGTTTGGAACAGCACCCGAATCGAAGAGAGCTTGGGTTTTCATACCCAATACTTTGACTGGTACCAGCTTAAGACGTCTTGGTGCTGTCGAGGCCGATTGAAGAAACAGTTTCTTACCCTTAGCGGACTTATTAGACCTGATAATTTTTTTGAGTTCTTTTCTCGCATCCTCTGCGTCGCCCCTCAAAAGTTGACCAAACGTTATCCCAGTTGGGGCCGATGCAAGCTCAGCCACCAAATTGTACCTCTTCACATACTCTAGTACGTCCTTAGAGATACTCTTAACTTTCTTACTCTTTTTCGTCTTCTTGGCCGGAGTGACTCCCACTCCTGGAACAACTTGATCAGACCTCTTGGTTCGAGGAGGTACAGGTGCTGGGATATGCTCCAGCATTCCATACTCTAGCCTAGGTTTCTTCGATAAAATGTTCCCTTCCCCATCCCTTTTTGTCACATTGACTTGACTAATCTCTTCAGCGATGGATACGTTACCAGCATCCGTCAACCTTTGATCCCTTCTATTTTGTAAGATTTTCACCTCTGGTCCTGACTCACTCCTTGCTTCCGATAAATTTGCTCTTCTGTTGTCTTTAGACCAGCAGTTACTTTCATGATGCCCATATCGACCGCACTTTGCGCAACGAGTGTTTCTATGTGGATTATCAGGACACCTGTTTGCAAAGTGTCCAGGCTTGTGACAGTAAGAACAGACTTCTGCGGCTTAGGGGCCCCAGACTGGTTCTTCTTAATGGTAAGAGTAAGGCTTTCCAACTGCGAGGTTATCATGTCAAGTCGATTATCGAATCGGGTTTCCAACCTTTCTTCCAAGTTTTTGACATCGCTCCTGACAGATTCTAATGCCGCTGCACTAGTAGCCGGCCTTTGATAATTTTTTCAGGATGTACGATAGACATCGATGTGCGGGTTTCCCTCGGTACCTCACTCAGTGACTGAAACGTCTCCGAATTTTTGACAAATTCTACTATGGTACCCTTCAGTTCATCAAAAGTGTGAGGGCCCTTGATGAGGAGGAAATCGGAGAGCCGCTTATCCCCCATAGCCGCCTTACGCAGCATTCCGTACTTGCTTGGGCGTTGAACCCAGCCTTTTCATAAAGATCATACAAGTACACCAATGAGCTTAACAAATCGTCGAAGTTGAGCCGGGCCTCTATGGCGGTACGAATCATCTCATCTGGTTCTACCTCCTTAGCATACTCTTTCACAAGCCACTCACATACCTCACCGAAGTTACGCCCATTCCCGTTAAGAGACCACCCGTCGATAAACTTGGACTTATATTTGTGCTTTGCGTCACCATGAAGATAGGCGAAGATACTTGCAGCCTTCTCTTCATCGCCCTTCTCTCGCATCACAACGTTGACATATGTGTAAAGAAACTCCTCAACGTCTTCAGTCTTGCCCCTGTGAACGTTATACGAGCAGCATTGAGATCCATGATTACCGAAAAGAAATCCCCCCGAAGTGTTCCTTACTACTGCTCAACTCGAATACCTCGGGTGCAACCCCCTCCACAAGAGTACCAAATGATAGGGGTAAATCGACGGGGGAAGAGATCTCAGAGCCAATTACCCTGAGAAGGAGGTGTTGCGAGCGACAAAAGTGCTACCGTGGTATTGTTGAACGAACAAAAGGGATTGTATATAGAAGAGAGTTGAGGAAGCTACAAGCAAGTATAAAAGGGGCAGGGTCTACCACCGACGCTCTGCGACTAGTGTAAGAAAAAGTTTTCTCGGGTCTGAAGTTGACTCTCAACTTCCTACTACTCGGGACTTGGCTTGAAGTTGTCTGCCAACTTGCTTCACCTCCACTAAAGGAAGCAGTTTACTCGGCTTATTAGACTTTTGGCTACCCCAAAAGTCTCAAACAAGCATACTAATAACCACAAAATGCATTCACGGTAATTGTGTGAACCAGAGAGACTATTAGGAGATATTTCCTCAAGGTAAATATCTAGGTGCCATACCCATGCCAGCCACCCATCGGCCAGGGTGGGAATTGATGTGGCCATTATAAAGACCTTTCAGAGCTACTTGTAGTATCGCCCACAACCTGGAACTGTACTGACATCTACTATGACAGCGTGTCCTAAAATGAAAAAATCAACCGATGAATTTGCCAACTCACCCAAATTAAAAATATCTTGCAAATTCAAAAAACTGTAAAAATATCTTCCCAATTCCGATACTGTATATAATCATGGTCCTCATCTAGATTTTTTTCGTGTGCGAATTTACGCACATCAAACCCCTTCCAGAAGGCAACTGGCGTTATTCTGGACGAGTCTCGCCGCGTGACGAGCGAACGGTGTTTGCGTTGCGTGAGCAATCGGAACAGCCGCCCGTGCAGCAATGCCGGTCGCAACCCGTTTCGCAAAGTCCCGTGCAGCCTGGTGCCAGCCCCCAATGTGGAAAGTGGAAGGGCAATGAGGCGATGCCCAAGGCCTTTTGAACGTATCAACTCGGCAAAGCGAGTGTCCTTGCCCAGGCGAGCGTGGTTAAGGGGCTTGAGTGGGCATCGCGCCAGGGAGGGAAGGCGGGCGGGGGTCAATGGGTGGATGACAGTTACGTCGAAAAAGTCTGTCCCCCCGTTCTCTCCAGGCGCCTTGATGTCCAGGCGAACTACGTGGCCGCGTTGTGGCGGCTCGAGGACAGGGTGACGGGCAGCTTTGGGAGATCTGCAGCAAACAAACGTGTCTGCGAGTCATGCCGCCACCCGCGTGTTGATCCATAGGCACAGCACAGCGCGTGGTCACCATACTGATCCATGAGGGTCGTGCATCCCCCTTTGTGGCATTTCGAAGCTGGAGGAAACAGTGGCACCCTGCAATAGAACTGCAACCACGTCTTGTAATTGCGGTCCGGGATGTAGGTACCCAACCCCGGAGCCGGTTGGCATGACAGCCAGTCCTTGCAACCCTCCACTGACAACGAGGCTCGGAATGCAACAGTCCTCTCATCCCCCTTCGGCATGGCATCAAAGGCCTTTTCCTCAACTGGGCGGACGAGTTGCCCCTGCCCAAACCTCTGCACTGAGTCGATAGCCGTGAAATGGACCACCTTTTCGGGTGCCACTTATGTCTTCCAGTCGTCATAATTGGGTTCGTTTACTGCGAATAGTGCAAAGATTATAAGTCCTATTTAACGAGGCGGCCAGATATGTGCCAGCCGAGCCTTGCACCACTATCCCGTGGTGGTAAATCTTTATGGGTTGTACAATGTCGCACAGAGGCGTGCGGAGGGTATTTATAAATTAACTACGGATGCGGGCAGCGGGTAGAAACCTGTCGCGCCTGCATTAATTAGAGACTAAACGCAAAACGGGTAACGAAGTCGCGGAGCTCCTGTTGAGGGGAGGAACCGCGACAGGAAGCAGCGAAGGAAGCAAGGCGGCGGAAAAAACCCTTACCGTCGTCGCCCAAGGCGCCATAAATATCAATCCCGACGGGTGAGAGGAGGATATCGTTTTGGTTGCAGTAAGTGCCGTAATAACGATGTTTCTCGCTCTCTGCGAGTGTTGCGGCAGCGCCTGCAGTAACCGTACTTGGCAAAATGTGGCGGCGTGCGGAGGGGTGGGCAACAGTAACGTCGACGGCGATATTGGTACTGTGAAGCCCGTATGCAGCGGGTATGTAAATGTCCATTCGTAGCGCGGGGACTCCGAATGCGCAGATGAGTTGGGAACCTGGTAGAGGAGCGGATGCTCGACGAGGGCGACGAACCCAACGTCCTTGCAGTAGCGGGCAAGAACGTTGCGGAGGATGTGATGACGACGAGTCATTCCGTCTCCGTATTTGCAGGTCAACGCGTGTTGACCACTTGGATCTAAGACGGGTGCGATGTCGGCCGAGCGGCGGGAGCAGACCGGATAGCGAGTAGATCCCGGGAAAGCGCGATGCCAAGACGTAAAGCCAGAGCGACTTTCCACGCAGAAGAGGACATGCACGTACCGCGGTGGGGGTGAGGAAGCGAAGAGAAAACAGACGAGGCGGAGGATGTGCGCGCGGAGAGGAGCCGTGCTCGGTCGTGGGCTGCCGCGGACGAGAACAACCTATCGGACTTCGATAGCATGAGTTCAGTTGTGATCGCAGACTGGAGCCTTTTGCCGGGGACCGGCGATGAGCAACGCTCGAAAAGAGCCGTAGCTGTAAGCGACGAGGACAGCTGCGGATGGCGGGAGAATAAGAGCGAGATGGCAGACCAAGGGATCTCTTCCGAGTGGCGGTCCTGGGAAAAAGTAAGCAGGTCGGAGATAAGTCCAAAAGAATCAATTACAGATGCTGCGTATGCAGCCTCGGTAATATCTGAAGTTTGCAGGAGACCTAGTGGAGAAGGGGAGAGAGGCTTGGAGCCAGGCTCGCTCTGGACAGGGCAGCTGCAATTGGTGGAACGCTTCCCTCTGCTTCTGATCGAAGCTAGCGGCGAGAACCGCAGATTGAGTGGAGGGAAGCGTATGTAGCAAGGGCATTACATTGGAGCCGTTCGCGCAGAAGCGCTGTAAATGGAAAGCCAATTGAGCATCATCCAAGTCTCGAAGGGATTGGAAGATGCGGTCAACTGCGTGCGGCCTGCGAAAAATTGGGAAACAAAAGCGTCCGAGCCAATCGGGGATCCCAGCACGATAAAACCAGGGGGGTTGAAAAGGGGCAAGGAAGTGCCAAAGGGGAGTGGAAATGGGAGAAGCCGTAAACTTGGGTCTTGGCAAGGTTGAGCTGGAACCCTAGTGGACCTCCTTCAAGCTGGATGAAACGGATGGCAGCAGCGGCTTGGGACCGAGGAAGAACAATGTTACCGTCATCTGCGTACCAAGCGTTCAGGGCAGGTGAAAACTTCTCCTGTAACGATAGCAAGAGGGATGGAGAGGTAGGGCAAAGAGCAAGGGACCGAGGGGATCACCTTGCTGGGTGCCCTCTGAACTACGGACATAGTAGGGTCGGAAAGCAAGCTCTGTAGGAGCATCGTAACAAGAGTGTACCCACCGTGCGAGGCCTGGGGCATGTGTCTGTACGGCTTCCAGAATGCACTGGCGGGAGATGCAATAGAAAGCGTTGCGAGCATCGATCTGGACCAAGACGTAATCGTGGAACTCGAATCTCTGGGAAAGACGACGCACAGAATGAATTATCGCATCGGTGCGGTTCTTGACGTCTACCCCGACCTGATGGGGCAGAAGTTAGGAGCGGATGGCGGGGGTGACTTTGTGTGCCGCGAGCCTAGAAATTAGACGTCGGTAGAGAAGCCTAACCGCGATCGGACGGATTCCCCCGCTTGGCTTCGGCAGCACAGTAAGATGGCCTCCGCAGAAATACGGGCGGCACGCGGCCGGCAGATCGCTGTTCAAACAGAGGTTGAGGAACTTTGTCAGGGCATGTAGGCAATCCCTCCCGGTCGAGACCCCACCTGCCGGGCGGAGCAGCATTTGCAGGAACACTAGGGATAGAACATCGGCCCCCGGAGCGGTTGAAGGATCCAGGTTGTGAATGGCACGGCGGACATCCGAGACCGAGAACTTTAGCGCCGGAGGCAAACCGCGAGGGGGCATGGGAGTGATTGGGATGGGGGGCGGGGGATGAAGTGAAGCCAAGGATTGAAAGGTAGCTTCGCTGGGGGAGAGTGGGGGATCGATTTGGAGAAGGGCTGCTGTGGCCCGGGAAGGGCTACCCCGGGAGAGGAAGCGGCGGCATCTGCAAAGGGCCGTGTCAGGGCGGGCGAGGGTGGGAGGGGATGGAATCGGAGAGGGGGGCGGAGATGAACAACGAGGAGGCCTCGTCGAAGAGGTCATCATAGAGGCGGCTAGAGGCCATGCGGATGCGGTCAACAAGGCTGGAGCAATTTTCCCCTGCGGCGGCGGCCAAGAGCGCGGGGGCGGTTGTGTCGGAAAACCCACTTCGGGATGGCATGAAGTTCCAGAAGGGCTCGAGTCCTGTGCTCCGGCGATGGAGCAGATATAACGCGGTACAAGGCAGCAAAGTATAAGTCGTAAGCCGCGTCTTGGACTGGGCGAGGAATGAAGGTGAGAACAGGGAAGGGGGCGGCGAGGAGGGAGCGGAAGGTGAGGGGTGACTCGGATGGTCCTGAAACTAGATTCACAGCTGGAAGACTCATGCGTTAGGATCCATGTCGGCATCGGGGGCGGGAATGTGTTCAAGGAGATCATACGGGTTGGTGTCTGCTGGTGTAGTAGGGAGCGGAGCGATGGGCGATTGGGCATTCGGGGCACCGACCGTAATCCAGCCATCCATTTGAGGCGGAACAGGGACATTCTGGGTACGGCGGCGTTTGAATCCACCTGCCGCTGCTGATGGGGGAGGCAGATGGACTGCTCCAGGGAAACCAGGGAGGCCGGACAGTTTGGCAAGTATTTTCGTATCGATGTCCCGGAGAGCGGTGGCGAAGCATCGAGCCGGAGACCATTTGCATTTGTCGTCTTCCTTCCAAGCGAGAGATTTCGGAACCACTGTCCCAGGGTGAGGGCAATTTCCCTGAACGACACGCCGCGTTGATACTAACCTCCAACGCGGCCTGCTCGTTGACTGGGCTATCGGTTACTATCCAGTTGGTTGACACGCGCCATTATTTGTATTGTAGATCCTGTCACATGCTTTGGATGTAGTACTGTTCAATACTGCAGTAATGTGCAAGACTGCTCAAGAATTTCGGCTGTTGAAGAGTAGCTGCTAGTGCCATTGTAATGAGTATGGGTGTAGGCGTCTTTAGCCACGCAGTTTGTTGCTAGAAATAGCAAGTAACACGCGAGTTGCTTTTCGGATAAACTAGCGCGCTCTGCAGGCAGTTTCACTCTCCACCCTCTAGGATATTCCGGGCCACTATCGACCATGGCTTTCAAACATTACCGTACAGCATCCCACATTACCCGTTTGATTCAAATTTCACTCGAGGTTTTTCAATACGGCATGACCGCGTTGCCAAATACGAGTGCGTTATCAACTGCATAATTCCTTACTGTGCTCTACAGTGCTTAATCATTCCAAGAAGATGTACCAGTGCATACTAGGTGGTAGATCTTTATTTGTCGTACAATGTCGCACAGAGGCGTGCGGAGGGTATTTATAAATTAACTACGGATGCGGGCGGCGGGTAGAAACTTGTCGCGCCTGCATTAATTGGAGACTAAACGCAAAACGGGTAACGAAGTCGCGGAGCTCCTGTTGAGGGGAGGAACCGCGACGGGAAGCAGCGAAGGAAGCAAGGCGGCGGAAAAAACCCTTACCGTCGTCGCCCAAGGCGCCATAGATATCAATCCCGACGGGGAGAGGAGGATATCGTTTCGGTTGCAGTAAGTGCCGTAATGACGATGTTTCTCGCGCTCTGCGAGTGTCGTGGCGGCGCCGGCAGTAACCGTACTTGGCGAAATGTGGCGGCGTGCGGAGGGGTGGGCCACAGTAACGTCGACGGCTATATCGGTACTGTGAAGCCCGTATGCAGCGCACTAAGAATCAGAGAATCACAGGTGAATACTTTCAAGTGTTTAACGGGTTCCATAGTCGTTTAAAAACCCTGTTGATGCTGATGTCATCATCACAGTCCATCAATCCCACTCGCCGACATGATGGAAGACGTAAGGAGCACACAACTAAATTCAAATTGCTTTCCCCAGCGATAGCGCTCGTGGCTGTGAATACATTTGTTTGAGGCTTTTGAGTCTATGTAAGATAGCGAAGATGTGTACATTACTCTTGGCAATGCCATATTTGTAACGGGACATAAAAATAAATTAGATCGCAAGGTTGTGCAGGATAACAGAATTTGAAAACAGAATATGACATATATTTGAGTAAAACGGCAAAAAGCCCTCGACATCTGCGCCACCTGACTCATTACCTCGGCTCGGCAGCAATCACGTGCAGTACAGATATCTGCCGGCCCTCCAATATGTTGTAGTCTGGTGGACTGCCAATGTTACACTGCAACTGGAGCCCCCTGGTCTGCGGGTCCGCTTTGTTCATAGTCTCACCAATTTCTTCAAAATCAATATTCTCAGAACTGTCCTCAACAGCGTTTGCTTTGACTTTGTCGAAATCGTCCCCAATGTACTCGCCATCCGATGCAATGTTCATAGAGTGGAGGATGAGAAGGAACGAGAGAGCGCCAAAGAAGTAAAAAGTAATTACAAAGGAGAAGGAGAGGGCAGCAAGTGCCGGCCAGGAGGATTCCTCGCGGCCACGTTCTAAAAAGTCGGGGTCGAAAATAAGACCGAAAAAGAAAAACATATCGAGAGAGCAATTTTCTCGGCCCTCACATTCCATCTCCACGATGTGTAGCACAGTCATAAAGATAGTTAGCAACGCAAAGGCTACACCACAGAATAGAGTTCCGACACGCCTGAATGGAGCCAGAGCGCTCAAGAAGCGCGTTGAAAACTTGAATACAACCAAGGTGGAGAAGATGGAGAGGACAAAGCAGAGGGTCATGGTGACAATGCCAATCCATGTACGGTTAATGAGCACAAACACAAATGCCACAAAAGTGAAAAGCAGGGACAAGAGTGAGAAACCCTGGGCGCGCACAGCGGTAGCGCGGCGCGCGGCACGAATCTGCCCCCAATTGATCACCACGAATATGGTAGCTACGATAAGCCAGTATGCAAAGTAAGTGCCCCACTCGATGAATGTAGGCTTGTCCTGATACCGAACAATGCACGGAGCATGCTGAAGAATTCATTGTCACCATCGTCACAGCAGCCTTCAGTGGACCACATCGGGCATTATACCAGTCTCGCTGGGCCGGAGGTTCGGGCTCCCACGGACCGAACAGGTCAACCTCCTGCAACTCATGGAAGGCATGACTGGTGAGCCCTGCTGCAAACGCCATGAGAACAAAGCCGCTGAGGTAGAAGAACTTGACAATGTCAAGGTTGACGAGACCCCGGAAGACGAGGAAGCTGACGCCAACACCAGCAATGATAGCCAGAATGCCGGCCAGCGGGATGGCCCTCCAGCCACCGACGTCATCGGCATTAACAGTGCCGATGAGAAGACGACGGTTTCGATGCCCTCCCGCAGGACCTGAACGAAAATCATGAGAAAGATGGAAATCTTACGGCGTATCGGGGAACGGTCACTGTCGACAATGTTGTCGACCTGCTTTTCCATGTTCTGTTGCAAGGCCTTGCCCATGTACATCATCCAGATGATCATCCATGTGAGCAGGGCGGCAGCGATGAGGAAGGTGACGCCCTCGAAAATCTTCTCCGTCTTGCCGGTGAAGATTTGGTCGTCATTGACGTAAAAGACGATTGCAAAGACGATGCCGACGATGACGGAGATGGCAATTCCGGCTATAGCTCCAATCCAGACCCACTTGCGGTACTGCGTGGCGCCGACTTTGTTGAGGTAGGCGAGGACGATGCCGACGACGAGGCAGGCCTCGAGGACCTCGCGCAGGACTATGAAAAAGGCGGGGATGGAAAAGACGGAGACCATGGTGCGTGTAGGGAGGGGGCAGGCTGTGAAGAGGTGGTGGGAAGCACGGGTTGCAGGTGGGGCAGTGAGTGGACAAGGGGATTATAAGGGCAGGAGCTGAGGAGAGACGGGCTGGAAAGGTGAGCGCGAGGGGGGAAATTGCGTCAATAGAGGGGTTGGATTTACGTGTGGGTGGTGCGGGTGGAACGAGTTGGGTAAAAGTGCGGGATGCTGACCGTACTTTTGTGAGGGGGTAGTTTAGATAGGTAGGGCTGTGAGATGAATAAAGTAAGGAGGATATAACGGTGAAGTAATTGAGATTCGATAAATAGGGGGCACGGGAGTGAGGAGAAGACGGCAAACGGCAATGTTGCTGGAGGAGATATTTGGTTGTTGGGTTTAGATCAGTTGACACATTGGATTACGGTGGCCCTGTATGGCGGTGTGGGGATAAGATAGGACAGCGGAAGATCGAAAGTGGATGGATGGTGGGGATGAGGTAGGGGTAAGGGTAAGGTTATGCAGGGGGGGGGATCACGAGAAGTTTGAGGATCAAGATCGGAAAGTGTACAAGAGATTGCAGGCAGCTTATCTGCTAGAGTAAATGAACCCCCCGTGTCGGCCCAGATTGCATCGTGGTTGCAGGGGTCTATCCGATAGAGAATGGATGGGTTGGTGGTGAGGCAAGGCGATGGACGACGTGCGGTTTTCGTGCGGGTAAGTGTTGAGAGGCGGATGGAGTGGTGTCGGGTGGATCAAATGGGAGCAAGTAAGATGAAAGTTGACATATCGTAGTTGGCTCATGGAGTGCACGAAACAGCTCTGTGGCTCTAAAAGTGTTGGTAGGAGGTCCTCGTGATGAGGATTGGATTGGACCAATACAGTACAGTACCGTTTTGTAAACAATAAAGGTGGATTATTATGATATCGACAAGGACTAGAAATCAAGCGCTCAAGACGATTCAATAGATATTTTGCAATGATTATCGTACTGTACAGTATTACTCGAGAGGCCATTGTACTGTACCACCAAAACAAATTGCGCGATACTCGAATGAATGTACAATAGAGTACCGTACCGGTAGAGTACAAGGCAATACTTTACTGTACTGTACAGTTCTGTAATTATAAACGATATTTGCGTTAAAATTTATCGATCGATAAAGCGTTGTATTGTACTCCATGTTCAGTACGTACAGTACTGTAATGAACTGGACATAATACGGTCTACCCTCAGCACTTTACAGTACAGTACAGTACAGCAGTGCCTGCATTCGTGCAGCTTTCTTCTTCCAATTGGGATGCAATACTGACTGTTTCTTTTTGGTCCCACCCTAGGGTTCATTCTGTAATGTTACGGAAAAAAAGTATGACAAAATTGGTCGACGTTGAGATTAGTCCTTGCATTGGTCCATTGTTTTCCTCTGCTCCATCTACCGTATTGTCCAAGTTTGCCATTGCTCCGCACATCCCTAACATTCTCGCGCTATACCGTATGGGCTGCTTATATCACCTCCTCTCCCCCTCGCTCCCCGCGCCGTATCCACACCATCCACACCATCACCGAAACCACCTTGATCCTCTCATGTTCCGTCGCAAGTCCAAAGCAGGTGCGAAAAACGCCCGCACATCCCCAGCCCATTCAAAGTCCAACTCCAAATCCAAATCCACTCCACCCTCCGCACCTGCCCCCGCAACTCCATCTTCCTACGAGACTGCCGCCGCCGCCAGCATCTCCGAATCCTCCACCTCCAACGTCGCCTTCCACGGTCTCCTCACCGCAGCCCCGCCCAACCTCGTCCGTACCCCAGACCCCGCCGCCCCGCCCCCCTCAACCTCCACGTCCATCCCTCCCATGACTCCAATCCGTCCGCCCACTCCCCGCAACTCACCGTCCTTACCGGCACCGCCATGACCATGCCCTACACCATCATCGTTCCCACCCCGAACCAACATCAAAACCTCTCCGCCCTCATCAACCCGGTCTTCCACTCTGCAAACGCCCTCCTCAACGCTTGGAACCCCGACTCGGAACTCTCCCGTCTCAACCTCTCCAAACCAGGTCGCAAGCACCCCCTCTCCCCGCCCTTAGCACACCTCCTCCACACTGCCGCCGACCTCCACACCCTCACCGACTCCCGCTTCGACCCCACCACAGGCGCCATCTCCGCCCTCTTTGAAAACTCCCTGCGCACCACCGGCCAACCCCCGCCCAAACCCCACCTCTCCTCCCTCCGCTTCGCCATCGGCTGGTCCCGCGTCAAACTCTCCCCACCACACTCGTCCGCGAAAACGCCCACACCCGCCTCGACCTCGACGGCCTCTCCAAAGGCCACATCATCGACACCCTACTCGCCACCCTACTCGCAAACAACTACCCCGACTGCTACATCGACTGGGCCGGTGACATCCGCGTCGCCGGACATCACCCGGCAAATCGCCCTTGGCGCGCCGCCCTCCTCTACCCGCCCCCACTCCCCCGCCTCTTCTCCCACTGGCAGAACCGCACCCTCCCACAGCTTCTCAACCCCTCCGACGCCCGCTACCTCGTCAACCTCACCCCCGCCCACCCCGCCATCGCCACCTCCGGCGACTACCTCTCCCTCCTCAAATACGGCTTCCATCACATCGCCCACCCCACCTCCCTCTCCCTCCTCAAGGCCGGCCGCACCACCGTCGCCTCCGTCGCCGTCGTTGCAAACTCCTGCCTCCTCGCCGATGCTCTCGCCACCGCCGCCATGACCTGTCAGGATGTGAATGACGCACGCCACTTCCTCGAGCACGTGCAGGCTCGCCGCCCAGACGCAGTCTGCGGGTTTGCAATCATGTCCAGATCGGACCACCCCGCACATCGTGACTATTTCACACCTGGCCTGTTTGTCCCGATCGAGGCCCCTGTACCCTCCACGCCTGCCCTTGCTGTGCCTTTGTCGAGCGGTGCTCCTGCTCCGGGACAACAGGTGTCCGTTCTGAGGCCCAGGGTTCCTGTCGTCGGATTCCGTGCTGTTCGGTCCTCGGCTGATACTTTGGTGCCGATCCATGGCCTTGTGTCGTGCTCCATGCACCCCGTTCCCTTGGCCACTTTCCTCACTTCGGCCCCCCAATCCTCCCTCCCTTCCGACACGGTCCTTGTTTGCGACGTGCTTGCCGCGCGCTCTGATTCCACCGACGTTCCTTCCGGTCTCAGTCTCCGTCTCCAGCTTGCCGCTGTGTATGAGTTGCCCGACGGGAACGGGGCGCTCGTCTCAGCCGAGGTGATCGACGCGACCGTCTCGCCGACGGCTTGTGCGCATGCGCGATGCAACGGAGGTGTGATTGAGGTCCCTCCCGTGGAATACCAGATGCCTCTCGCGAAGATGCGACTAGAGCCGGCTATTACTCGGATTCGGCAGTTGTTCCGCCAGTTGCCTGCAGCTGTGTGGGTGTTGACGACGGCGGTGGCGGAAGGTGGTGCAGCGGCAGTGACTGCTACATCGGTTGCGGTTTGGGAGGGCGATGGAGATGTGTTTTGCTTTAATGTTGGGCATTCGAGCAGGTTCTTTGCAGGGCTGGGTGGCAGTGGTGTGCGGGTAACGGCGTATCTGATGGGGGGGTCAAAGGGAACAGGATTGGCGGAAAAGTATGTCAAGGTGGGAGAGGTGGGAGAGACCGGTGAGCAGGACTTGAAGACTTGCGCGGTAGCTGTTGTGAACGGGAGTGTGGTTGAAGTGCAAGATGTGGGGGATCATGGCGTGGTCATTGCGACAGTTGATGGTGTGGAGGAAGTGGAGTCTGGGGAATCGGCACTCCTGTGGTTTGACGGCGGGTTTCTCAAAAAGTAATTAGGCGCCGCAGCTCACAAGCCTTGTTTTGGGTTGCTGGTTCTCTTGTTCCTTTGATAGCCCAGGTCGCATCATGCAAGGAAGACTGCAATGCTCATCTGTTGCACTACTTCATGTCCCGTAATTAGTACTGAACAAGAATTTGACTATAATATCAGACCACAATCAACGACGGTAGAAAACTATTGTGGCTTCAGTAAACCTCATCTCTAACCTCTGTAACTTGTACGGAATTACCAGCCCCTCTTAATTTTACCTGCATATCAAGTAATTGAGGTAGAACCTTCCTTTATTCAATGCGAGGGGCTTTCAGACTCTGGTGGTCTACCAAGTGGCTTTCAGTGACCCCCTGTCAGCACAACTGTTATTTGACGGCACCTCTCAACCAGCATGAGCAGGCCTCTGGCAGGCCATCACCTTCGCAAGCTTTATTGCTTCGGCGCGCTCATCACTAGTACGACTGCCTTGCCTTTCCGAACAGTTAAGTTTATGTCTCATCAAGGGTTTTGATCACAGAACAATTGCTTCACATTATCTGTCCAAAGCGTCAAATGGATGTCGCAAATATCTGACATTCCTGTTTCCGCTTTTGATCCTGGTGCCGGCGCGGTTGGACGCCAGTTGTCTTTCTTTGTGCTCCTTGACGAGAAGATCAATATCGACCAAAAGTCCACAGATATTTCAAACTTTTCATATCGAAACTTCCCCTGTTCGCAGTCCTTCAAACTCTCACAATCAATCCACCCCTGCCTCCTGCGTCCCAATCATAAGGTCACGCACCAGTCGAACATAAACTGCCGGTGGTTACATATGACGCCGTTCTTGTATGGCAAAACAAGTGGAGGTATGACATTGCTCTCATTGAACATGTGAACTCTGAAATGTTACTCGCTTGAAAAGCATACATAGGAGGACTAGTGCGGAGTACTCTAGCCAAAACTGTACTTACAGTATACTTGCCCTACATCAGTTTCCAGCTATCAAACCGCCGCCTCGGCCTCCCCTTTGCTTTCCAACTCTACGTTCACGACGTCCTTTTCATCTTCTCTTTCCACTACGCATTCTCTACTCTCATCACTCCGCTGCATCCCTTCCATCTCGCCCACATCCGCCACCTATTCCGAAATACCAAGCAAATCTCCTCTCCCACCCACTCCACCTCCAGCCACGTATCGTTACCATTCTCTCGACATCCGCGCTATACTCTATGCGCCCGCTCCATCCGTCCCGCACCATCTGCACCCACCCACCATTACACAGTGCGCCTGCCACCCTGCCACCCCACCCCGCCCGTCGACCATCCGCAACGCTTTCACACCCTTCCAAATGCACACCTCACATCTAGTACACGGCCTTGCTGTAGTTCACCTCCGCGTGGCCCCACCCCGGTTTCCGACCCAGCCCACTTTACCCGCTCCCTTCGATGCACATGTTCTACAGCCTTTGCCGTCGCTTTGCGCTTTGCGCTTCACTTGAACCTCTTACAGTTCCGTTGCCTCTCCTGTTCAGCTCTTACTTCCTCATTCTGGTTTCTACGGCTACTCACATGAAAACCGGAGGTGGACTGGAATTTGGCTCCGCCCAGGATCACTACGCGTGCGTCCATTCCGCTACCACCTTCCCCACCTCCTATCTCAGTGTGATTAATTACTCTTGCCCCTGCTTTCCTTTCCTTGATACGCGCTCATGCACACATAGCTCGACTTTGCTAAATTACTTTCCTGCCAGTTGTCTGGAAAACCATGGGATAGATCGGATATATCCTCCAAGAGTAAAACAAGTAAACGTTTCCCCTTTCCTGCCGGCTCTCTCCTAACACTTTCCGTTGGTTGTTTAGTCTGCTGGCGCAGCTGCGTAGCAAAGTTATCGCCGGGCACGCAGAAGATCCGAAGTTTACCCGAAACCCTTGTTCTGTCGAGACTATCCCCAGTGTCATTGCACACGTGGCTCAGTACCTAGGTTTTGTACAAAATGTTCAACCTATCGCTACTGAGTCCATGTTTGCGGGGTTCGTACAAGTCCCAGACTCTCTCTAGAGGGCTGGCGTAATTGCTATCATCGAATAAATCAACTCACGTGTCCGTAGCGTGGAAACAAGGTTGGTTTTGTCCCAACAATGGCCTGAGGTTGCAGCTTGGGCGAAGAAATATTTCCTGAAAATCATGACAGACTTCGAAGTTGGGACAAGTTGAAGGCTGTCTCCTCCTAACAGCTGTTCAAAGATGGTTGGTGGCCATGCGATTAGACATCTGGGGGAACAGATGACCTTTTATTCAAATGCAATATGAGGGGACCTTACGGCCCTACGGCATTGGACCTACTGGGGCCCAACATGCGTTCTGCTTCTGGGGACACTTTCAACACCTACTGGGGCCCAACATGCGTTCTGCTTCTGGGGACACTTTCAACACACTGCCGAATGGAATGATGAAAACTTTTTGCTGAAAAAACAGTGGCAGCCTTGGACTCGTAAAGATTTTCCGCCGCCTTGGACATGGATCATGCTGACCATTGACACCAAGGGCTTGCCCTTTTGGATATTGATGTCTCACAATGCGTCCCCCGAATACGTCCTCCGAATACCCAACTTTCCCAAATGTCTTGCTTTAAGCCTGGATTAAGGTAATTAATAATACTGTGTTTCATTTATCTCGCATCCCGATGCGTTCTCTCACAGCGAAGAGTGGGCCCGATCGGTCGCCAGCCGAGCCTTGGACCAATATTCACGGGTGAGGGCGATTCTACTGTACTTCAACGACGCGCTGCACTGATGGTCATCTCCAACGCGGCCTGAATATTGACTGGGCTATGAGCTACTTTCTAATGTCTATCCGCCATAGCACTGCCCTCATATGAAGCACAATGTCGCACGAACAGTGCGTCGGTCACACCGGTGCTATGCCTCCGATGTGGAAGTCTCTACTTCGGATTCTAAACGCCCCGAAGATTTGTTCACTCGATGAGCAATGCTATTTGTTTTACTTTGTCCTGTCTTTCTGGGTTGTGGGCGACTATAGTGACAAAACTAGCCTTAAATACTTCATTCTCAACCACCTTGACCCGTATGCATTCAATATGAATCTATGTTTCATGCCGTAGAGGGAATGCAACAACTAACATCCACGAAATGTAAACAGGGGGAAATTTAGGGTGTTTTTAATCCATGAAAAATGTTTTCAGCTGTTCTGATGTGGGTAAATGTCGTGAATTAAAAGGTAAAAAAGCAGAGTGGCGCTTGCGGGCGACTCTGAAAAAAACAAAAGTATTTTTGCTAGCTGGGTCTGAGTTGAAGATGGATGAATTCTTTGTTCCTTTTTGCTCACCGGAGTGCGGTAGTCGCACTACTTATACACAATCCCGGCACCTTCGACTAGCCCTAGCATGCGCGGGAAGTTGTATCGACGAGGATAAAAATCTTTCTAGAGTATCCATAAATTTCTACTGTAGTAAATATCCATAGATTCTTTGGCCAAGATAGACTTGAAATAATATAAATATCAATGATATAAATACTATATAGAGTAGAATTACAACCTCATAAACGGGTGCAGGGGCGAGGACTATAGTATAGTGTAAGATGCGCGCAAGACGCATATGCGTAGATTTTTCTATACTCCCTCTCTCTTTTTAATATTCTTCCTCTATTATAAATCCGATCGTAACATCCATTGTCCAACTGTTAAATCACATCTGTTTTGGAAAAGGACTCTGATAAGAGCCTCGAATTTCCAAACCTTCGTAAACCCATCAGCACGATTGTTCGAAGTTCGCACAAAGTCTACGTGACATATCTCATTCCTATGGTACGCTTAATGTACAACGCTTACTTCTATCATCATTCGTTTCTCCAGGGTTGAAGAGCACTTTTTGATCAAATCAAATAGGCTTTTAGAATCCGGAACATTGATAAGGGTATCTCTGTTCCCAGGATTGACTCTAGATCGTGCTTGATTAAGTAAGCTTCATCAAAAGCGTCAGCGAAGGCGTAAACTTCTGCACCTAGGACAGAACGCGTGACTCTTCGGCTTTTGTGAGTCGAGTATGTCTGGACATTGGACCTGTCAGATTCGTCCGTAAGGAGCGCACTGTATCCTAGTTGCGATGTATTTTGATTATTATTGATGAAGGAAGAGTCAACCTATACTTCTAATCTCAGTGTGTTGAAGTCATGTTTATAGTACTTGAGAGGTATAAGTGGGTCCTTCTTCCCATGCCGGACAATTTTGTTGATGCCATTGATGTAGTCTTTAGAGAGCCTACTCTCAGTTAGTTGAGCGGCTATATTGATTCCGCAACATATCTACTGCCTTGTATGTGTAATAGAAGCCAGTTTTTGCCTTAATTACCTAAAATCTGAGATGTTTTCATCAGATAGAAGCATTTTGAGACTCTTTGAATACTGTTGCTGACTGAGCTTGGAGCTAAAATCGGTTTTTTGGACTCTCACACCCGTGCCCTAGAGTGTTGAACATCTGATCTATTACGATCATTGAATACTTGCTTACCGTCAATACGAGTGGTCTCGTATGGCCCTGTACACTTGTATGGTAAAGTGTTCTCGCGATAAAGCAGTACTTTATGTCCCTCTTTTAGCTCATGTTTGGAGGAATTTGGTATCTGGGAGTTCAATGCTGTCTGGACTCTTAATTCAGATGTTACCGTTTCCATTTCCGCCTGACCCATCTTTAGTGCTCTCATTTGTTCAGCCTGATTTGGGAGTTGGCTATTGATAGCGGGAAATCTTGGCATAGTACCGAAGGGATGGAACTAATCCGTCGGGGTTCATTGTATCATTCATTGCTTTGATGCTAAGTAATAAGGCGAATTAAGGCTCAAATGCTGGCTCTGAATATCTTATCTTCTGGTATTTTCCGCGCAAAGGGCCCTGGTATCGTTACAATAGGCAAATAGAGTTGTGGCTCCCAATGTCTGAAAAGGAGAGCTTAATTCCGCTTTCATTCATAAGATTCTTCCATGACCTCGATATGAAAGGACTTCCTCGGTCAACGCGCATCCGATGAGGGTGGCCTGCATATATCGTCGACCAGCACTCATGGAAGTCGTTCCATATTCCCTGAGTGACAGACTGTGCAGGAAAATTTCGTTCGAATAGTGCGTTTGTGTGTCGACTACATGCAGTACAGGTAAGGAAATCTCATGAGAGAAAACTATGCCGCTTGGTATAGTAACTTGGAACGATTTAGGCCTTAGCTCAAAGCGCTGACATTTTTTGCAATAATCACTTATCTCCTCAATTAATTTACGAATCTCAGGCGTTTCTTGCGCTGGTTGGGCCTTTGATATCAGATTAGATAATTTACCTGCCGACGGATGGAAGAAGTGAAGGTGGAGACGCGTCAGCTGAGTCCTTGTCAACAGTGTCTCACTAAAATCCCATTCGACGTACAAGTGTCCTCTCTTTCGTACAATTGGCATTTTCCAATTTTCTGACTTCGATACAAGTACGTTTTCGACGTATCGACAATCAGTTTATGAGAATAGAGTATCTATAGTCCGATCTGTAGCAGTATATTTGCATCGAACACGTACAATTCGATGCATATGACACCGCCATATGGGGTCAGTATCCTTATGGGTATTTTTCCGATACTCGTGAAAATGCCATCCCCAAATTTGAAGTGAGCGTTCCGCGGTCGTCTTTTGAATATGATTTCCACAGATCTACAGAAAGCAGAGTGAGCTTTCCCAATGGCGGATTTTTGAGCTCCGGTATCGAGGCATATTCCGTGAAATATCTCCGCGCAACTCCCTATTCTGATCCCGTCTGTGGTGACATTTAGTGTTTCGTACACGTTTGGATCTGAGCGGAAGATGTCCAGAATTTTCTGATCTTTCTTCATCTTTCGACTCAAGGGCGCAAGATGACTCCCTTTTTGCTCATTGATACCGATTTTTCACAGTTTGCCGTTTTGAAGGAGTACTCCGGCTTATTTGAGAACTCCTTTCCGAAAATCCCTAGTAAATTAGATAGGAAGGGGTCTAGTGATCCAGAACGGGAGAATAGTGCAAAAATTGCTCATGCACGTTATTGGGCTCTTCATGAAAATCATCTTGTGACATTTTCCAGTCAATGTAGTTTGATTTAGTACCCCTCTCCAAGATGTCACAAAAGAAATCTTCAGCGGACTGGGATTCATTACTTTCAGAGTCATCATCATCAGTACGATCGTCATCACTATTTTGTTTGTCTTACTCGGCGCAAAGCTCAAAGAGAACCCATGTCGAGGCCTTTTCAGGATCCGTCGAAAATTTTTTTGGGTAATATTGTACCTTACGAGTATCATTTTGTGAGAGGGAGTCCGGGCAATCAGATACTCTGTACCCGGGAAGATCACATACCCAGCAGCGAACTTTTCTAGTTTCCCCTGATTCATTTCGAGAGTGCCTATCGGAGTTCGGCCTTTGCTTGTACAGGGTCGTTGATTTACCATGCGTTTCATATCTGTGGCTCCTACGGACATTGTTAGTATCTCGAGCAAAGCGTCCCTTTCCACTATACCGCTCAGCACTGGATCACTTATTCACCGAAGAAAAACGTGGACTTTTCTGATCCCTCATTCGTCCTAATTTCTCTTCCTGTTCGAAGTGCACGGCGGGGATCAGCTAGCTGTAGAGGGCTTAGTAAGAAAGATCACTTGTGTTTGCCCGACTTCAAGCATCCTAAGCCCAGGAGTATCCAATAACATTTGATTGAAGGTTTTCCTCTTTGTGCCTCTCAGATCTCGCGAATTCTGGTGCCTGAGTTGTAAATTTAGATATCTCTTCATGAACCTTTTCAATGGCGCCACTTATCGTGCAGTCAGTCGTAAGGAACTGGCTACCTTTCAGGCTTCAGAGGTACGAGGCTATGCGGTTCTAGCGAGATGCCGATTTATATTCTTCGTGTAAAACTTTGATGGCTTGACGGAAGTCTTGGAAGTTTCCCTCCACGTGTCGATTGTAGAAACGTTTTGCGTTGGCTGTAAGGAGGCGGTGTAGGTATTTAAGGCCTTGCGCCGGCGTTAGAGAATAGTCCTGAAAAGCATAGAGGTACTCTTAGAGATACTCATTCCAACATTCGCCTAGGGCTCCAGAGAATTTCTTGCTTTCGTCTCTGACTCTCTGCGATATATAATGAGATATTTTGTCCTCAGATTGGTGACCTGAGCCCGTAAAACTACCACTAGACACCCTTTGATCCGATTAAATTCCTGTAGGCTGTGGATTAACTATAGAAAAATGGGAATTAATGCATCTCTTGGAGGTCAAGAGATCACCATTGGGATATATAGTTGACGCAACTGTTTTGAAGAATATACCCTACTCATGTGACACTGTGTTGACTCCCTTTGTCGTAAGGAAGGCCAGAATACTGCACAAAAGTGTCGTATTATATAGAATGGACGGACCGAAGAGTAGCGTAGGGGGGTAGTCGGCCGAGATGAGATCTTTGAGGGCTGCACCATTCAGAGTGGTAGCTGTCTCATAGTCAAAAACACGCTCCGCAAATACCCGCTGGACGTCGTCATACTGGAAGATACCTTGACCGAACGGGATTATTTTACGTATTTGAAAAAAGTCAACTTAATTACCCCCTTTACGTATTTTATTTCGTTCTTTTTTCTTTTTTGTTTTATTTGTTTTTGAATGCTTTTGCCTGGTTTTTCTTGATAGGTGTGCCTCCCGTCTTAAATACCTTTTATGGAAGGAATGTTTTTCTTCAAGTGTAGTGTACAGAACTGTACTCTGGGGTTTTCAATATTTCCAATTTTTTTTGTTGCAAAGGTTTCTTTTGAAATCAATTCCAAATTTATTTTACTAGATCCAGCCGTGCAAGTAGACTTACACTAAAGACCATCTACCAATAGGGCCTTATGGGCCTTTCCAATAAGATGGCACTCTAAGTGAGGGCGGTTTTCGAAGCTCTTGGAGCAAGTCTTACAGTAAGGTGGGTCCTTTTTGATAGAATGGCAATTCAAGTGCTTAAGACTGAGGCGGTGGTCGAGAAAGATCTTCTGGCTGTTGCAGGTGAGGTCGCACAGCTTGCAGTACCTCTTTGCCTTAGATCCTCGCAATAAAGTCTTCATAGTACCCCGGCTCGGTCGGCAATGCGGCGGTCTTGATTACGACGGTCTCGAATAGGCGGACGAACCCCTTCTTCGGCCAACAATCTCTTGAATCCATGCGGTGGCACAAGTGGCACACGAGACAGCTCCTGATTGGCGTCAGTAACTTGAACCAAAATTGGATTTTTTCGGGTTCCACTTGTCACTTTTTCAGTGGCCCTTCCCTCAACTACTGAGACCTGATTGGTAGTTGCTGCAAAAGAAGAGCTCTGATTGGTCGAACATCTCACACGTTTCGAAGTATTGTTCGAAGTGGGAGTTTTCTGGGTTCCACTTGGCAATTTTAGATTGGTCTCAACTGCAGTCTGAATGGCCAGATCAGGGACACATGGCATCTGGAGAGGGATATTAGAGTTCAAAGAGCTTGCTGGGAGCATGACGGATACCTTAGCGCAGGTGCTGCTGTTGACGCATCGCAACCTGTTGCAGAGGGAGCTAGGGGACAGCTGAACGCTAACTGCCGGGTCTGGATCTAGAGCCGGCTAGCGCCGGGCTTGGCACAGGGCGGGAAACTACTGCGCTTTTTGGTTGACGTTCGGGCACTACCAAGTGTTGAGAGAATAAAAGAGATAATCGTATGGTTAGAATTTGCAGACTTGCACGTAACTCTAAACAACGCTGGAAACCGTAACCGACAGGATTAGTCTCACTGGGTAGTGCAGGAACTTACTTTTGAAAGACCTGAAACCACGGATGAATCCTGATTGTCGTGAACTACAAGGTCAAAAAAAGCAGAGTGGCGCTTGCGGGCGACTCTGAAAAAAACAAAAGTGTTTTTGCTAGCTGGGTCTGAGTTGAAGTTGAATGAATTCGTTGCTTCCTTTACTCACCAAAGTGCGGCGGTCGAACTACTTATACACAATCTCAGCACCGTTGACGAGGCCTAGCATGCGCGGGAAGTTGTGTCTAACGTATTCTTAGTTTTAGTACTATCTACAGCATTTCGATATTTCTGAGATGTCTATATAAAGAGAGGTGAGGAAGGATTCAGTCCAGACTGGAGGAGCCATGGAACACCTCGAACACCCTCCACACCACCAAACAACACCGCAAAGCCAAAGAAAAGCAACACAAACTCCCGAACACTACCACCACCAAAAAGTTGCCCTTTTCTTGTTTGTTGTCCTCAATGCAGTGGCATTCCTTGTACCCCTGGACTTACGGTGTGCATACAAAAGTTTAAGGGGGAAATAAATATTATGATGAAGGATTCTCTTGTCTCTTTGGACTTTCAGTGCTTTGCTCGAAGTTCAAGGGGGCAATGCCCTCAGTGACTGCTAAACTTCAAACCTTCCTGGTACTCGAAGGGAATAGCTGGAGGGATAAAGAGGCCAGTAAGGACTACGGAGGGTCATCGAAAGCAAAAGGAGCTCCGTCGGAGGGAAGAAGGAGAATTAATCGTCAACAACTCCACCGAAGAGGAGAGCTCTACCATCACAGCCTACCCTAGACACCCCCTCATTGACAATTTGGCCGAAAAGGGTCCAAAGAATCAGAATAGGCCTCTAATCGTGCTGCATCTTCTTCACAGGCTCCTAGCCACTCAAGAAAGTCCCTCGTTCTCCACAGACCTCCTTTCATCCATCTCACAGTACAACCGCCCTTGGGTCTTCTTTCGCGACTACTTCTTCCTGAGCCCAGGCCCGCATTGACATCGTCTGTACTACAGCGTTCAAGGTTGTAACTAATCGGGAGAGAAGGGAGAGGGACAAGAAAAGCAAAAAGCCCAAATTCCATTGTCGCATCTGCGACATCGAGTTTATCAGTTCCGGGCAACAGGATGTCTACAAGGTTGCTGGGAAGCACCAGACGGCAGAGCAGAGGTTAAGAGAGATCAAGGATCCCCTTCATTGCACCCAGTGCGATATTACTTTCGCCCAGGAGATCGAGCGAGAGACCCACCGGCGCAGTAACAAGCATCGCCGGAGAGTTTCAGAGTTTCCTTGCTCACCAAGATGGGACGTAATTATGGTATTTTATTGAGCTAAAAATTGAAAGAAAAGCAAAAAAAGAAAACAAAAAAAGAAGAAAAGAAGAAAGGAATAACGTTAGAAGCCCTCAAATAGAGGTGCGAGAAAAACCAGAGCACCTTCCAGTGACTAACAAAAACTAGCCATCATATGACCCCAACTTTGTCGTCCACGTGAGGATAAAACTCTTTACCATAATAATATTTACACTCAGTGCGGGGATAAAAGAATTTTTGGGCCCGTAAATATTTACTACAAGGTAAACTCTATAACTAAAGAGTTACGGTGGAATGTTTCACAGTAGCTTAAACACCTATTGCACTTTGGCTCAACCAGTCACCTACAGATACTAAAAGGGTAACATTTGACAAATTAGAAATAAATCTGAAGGGTATAAAGTGGTGAAAAGTGCGGCGTGCTGGGATAAGTGTTTAATTTATCAAAAATTGGGTTTATCGAGCTTTAATACTGTTTAAACTATGGGGAAGCTCAAAAAATAGAAGAAAAAACATATTATACTTAAGAAATTGACCCTAACATTTGTCAATGTATGAAGAAAATGACCAAAAAGTCAATATTTAAGAGCTGGTTTAATTTATTTTGAGATACTACAAGGCTTGATAGCAATTGTGTAGGACTCATAACCGCATCAACCGCAGTGAACGAACCTCAGTAATGCACCCATGGGTAGGTATTATGTCTGGCGGCCAACAACACCTCCACCACCTGTTCAACAATACCTCCCATGTGGGCTTTGTCATGAATATAGCGACGGAACAAAAGTTCTCCGCGCCACCGTTCGGCCGGATCTATTCATGGAGGGCGAGTTCTCAAAGCACGTCGCTTCAAGACAGCCTCTCTTCAAATCTCTGCTCTGCTAACCCGGGACGATTTCAATGTAGCTCTTCACCTACTGCGGAAGTGTTTCGGCGTGAGTCGGATCAACTACCTCTAACGTGTGTTTATACCTCATGTTACTCTCAGAGGGGCTGCAGAATTCGAAATAAATCTGTGGAAGCTACGCTACGGGGGGTTTTGGGCGGGGTTATGGACGCCAACAGTTTTCAGGAAATAGAACTCCGTTTTGACCCCGTAGCTTCCTCCAACCAACATTTATCATTGGGCTTCGCTCCTTTAAGCTCACTGCAGCTGCTGAGTTCTTTTCGTCCGTGTCCCTCATTCGTGTCCTGTGCTCTATCCTTCTCCTTGTACTACCTGAAACTGCTCTCTACATATACACATACTTGGTTCGGGAGCACAAAGAGTGGAAGAAAACAGTGGCATCCGAAAAGGTTACAAAGTTCACAGGTATCGGCCCAATAAAAAGATTTGGATAGGGGCAACTCGTTCGACTAGTTGAGGAAAAGGCCTTTGGTGATTTACCAAGGGGGATGAGAGGATGGTGAAATTCAGAGCCTTGTTCGCAGTGGATGGTTGATAGAATTGATTTTGAAGCCAAACGGCTGAATACGATGAATTGCCAAAGTATGATATTTGCAGAGCCAATTATCTAAAGAAAGAAGTGTTGCAAGCAACAAGTCCGTTACAAAAGTATTGCTGTGGGAGAAGGCATCGATAAATTGGTAGGGTCGAGGAGTTTCAAGTGAGTCAAAAAAGGGTAGACTATACCATCTATTCTCCGAAAGTAACGTAAAATTGCTTCTTAGGGCGTAAGTTGACTTTCAACCTCTGAACTACTTCAGTCTGGAGCTGGAGTTGTCTCCCAACTTGATTTTTTTTGCTTAGAAGAAGCAGTTTACTCAGCTTATCCTTTATGCATCAAAAAATATGTAACACGATAAAATGCATTAAAACGAATCTTGTGGACGAATGTGACTAGCAATAGATAATATCAGGAAATATACTCAGATAAACTCCTCAAAATCTCTGTCTTTGAGATAAAGTACCAAAAATTCCTTCAAAATAAACGTAACTGCAATATAGTCCCTAAAAATTCCGTCAAACGGCCCAAAATGATAGACGGACTACTCAGGCATAGTAATATTCTCCATCTACTCCTCATAAACCGCAAACTTGTAGTTACTACTCAGCAGTGGAGTCCCAGATTACGACTATTTTTCACTGCTCCTCTATCCTAAAAAGAAGCCCCCGGGACTGTAAATTAGTGGCTTCCATGGGTTCACCTAGTTGTACTCATCTTAGGTTCATTAAAAATACGTCTCATCCTTCTCTACCTTCAATACCTCCTTTTTTTCCTCTGCCTCCTCCACATACTCACCTGCGAACGCCTTCTTGGCCCATCTCTCTGCGACAGTCCTCGTAGTCAGTTGAACCATTGGCCATCAAATACAGACGGTTAATGGACTTTAGGCTCTGGTTGACTTAATGACAGTAAGGGACGGGAGGAGGTTGGTAGTGTTGAGGACAGAGTGGGTGCGCCGATGAAGTGGTTAATGGAAGGGGTACTGCTTCAACAACGTTGCTTTCAACTTTAAATAGGATAATGCCTTTGAAAATTTTCACGACTTTGGGCGAGAAAAATGCGATTGCATGCTGCAGTTTTGAGTTTGCATTCGTTCACGGCAATAATGAAACATCTGCTTGATAAAATATCGCAACTGAATTTGTAGGGCGAGTCGGATCATGATCCGAATCATTTCTTTTTGAAAAAAGAGGACCAAATCTTCAAACATAAAATGGAAACTGGCGTCGTGTATCGAATTTTTATTCATAGCCAAAGAAGATTGTACGAATATTTTTCGTCGAAATAAAAGGTAGAACGATTGGTTTGAAAAACGAGATGTCAAGAATGTATCTCGGGATGAAGAGAGCAGGAATTTGCGGAAAGGACTGGTTTCGTACTAAATTCTCCCGCCCTTCCGCTACACAGACAGACTGATGTTTCGGTGCCCCTTCCCATACCAGATTGAGCTTGAGTACCCGTGATGGAATGCCCGTTTGTCAGAAATTGTTACTGGGAGCATGATTTAGGCTATGTTAATATTTGAAAGACACTCTGAGTTATTTTCAGTGCCACGTGAAGTAGTCACAGATTGGCAGAGGACAAAAAAAGTGCCACAGTACGCTCAATAATGGTTAGAGTACATCGATGATGTCCAGTTCTCTCCCGTCCCGCAGGGTTACGACGTCTCTGTCATCAGCCCCCACTCAGCTCCATACGCCCAACAGCGGATTAACACGCCCCTCGCTGCCCTTACTGCATCTGAGCGCGCGGAATCTCTCCGCCATGGCCACCTCTGCTCCGAACTACGTATCGACTTCCACCCGATGGCTTTCGATATATACGGGTCTGCCGGTCCCCGTGCCGAACGAGGTCTGTCCAGAATTGCTGAGTACATCGCTCTACGGAAAGGCAGTAGCCCTGCCTTGGAGCGGGATCGCTTGTTCACGATTATCAGTTCGCTCATACAACAAAGAACTTCTGTCGCGATCAACCGACGACTACTCAACCGTTCCTTGCTCAGATAGATTTTTCCCCTTTTGAGGGCTGCTAGCCCCCATTTCCTGTTTGGTAAAGTCTTCTTCTTCTTCAAGAGTACTGGGTTACAATGGTACGAAAGCATTACCTTTAATGATCAATACTCAGGAGACCGCTAGCGCCATACAGCGCAGGGCCTGGGATTACACAGCATGGGCCAAATCGGTGGTTTGGTCAAGACGCCTCCGATTAACGGACGTAGCAACGTATTGGACAATCAAGCATACGAATCTAACGAGGAGCGAATGTTTCTCGGCGAATGTTTCTCGGCGGCAACAGAGGTACCACGCTTGCTGGAGTGATAGTGGGCGACTTGTTGCAAATCCTTGATAAAAACCTGGTCCAATGCAACCATAGACATCAGCAACCATGTGGTGAAGGTCCAGTCCGTAGTATTCGAATAAAGTATGGTAATTGATAGGGGTAAATCGGCGGGGGAGGAGATCCTCAGAACCAATTACCCTGAGAAGGAGGTGTTGCGAGCGACAAAAGTGCTGCCGTGGTATTGTTGAACGAATAAAAGGGAGTGTATATAGAAGAGAGTTGAGGAAGCTACAAGCAAGTATAAAAGGGGCAGGGTCTACCACCGACGCTCTGCGACTAGCGTAAGAAAAAGTTTTCTTGTGTCTGAAGTTGACTCTCAACTTCCTACTACTCGGACTTGCCCATGCAATTACTTCGGAAGATGTTAACATGTCGGATATTTTCAGTGAGGCGGGGGCGGGAAGGTGCTGCACTTTTCCTTGGATTTCTGCCATTTGGCGCCCTTTTTCTTCTTGATCCTCAACCTCAATATTTTGAAGGACCTCTTCCGTCGTGCTCACATCTTCATATATGGAGTTCGCCGTATTCTTATTTTCTTTGCGAAGGTAATCTTCTTTCATGCTCCGAATTCTGTCCTTTGATTCGATATCATCGCAAAAAGAAACACATTCGGGTTTCAAACTTATCCTAGAATCCCAGTCGTCATCTGTTTCAAACCCGGAATCATAATCGTCCCATGCCATGTTCATTAACCCCCGAGGGTACCCTTTTCCACTTCCGAAAGTGTTAGTTGGTTCCGAATCTTCGCTGTCATAGCTAGAAGTGAAATCTTCACTGTCCGTTTCGTTTAAATCTTCAGGATGCGTGCTTTTGTCGAAATCCAGGGGCATCTTCACGGTTCTGCCGTCAATATTAACTGAAACCATTTGGTTGCCCAAGTCAATGCATGTTCCTAGTCTTTCCATTGTGGGCAGCCAATGATTGCATCGAAAGGGAGATCCGGCATGACAAGAAAGTCTACATCAACTTTAGAGTCCCCAAAGAACACGGAAACCTTGTCAACAGTGCCCATACATTTGAGACGGTTCCATCCGCTACAGTTATTTTTCGAGTCGTTGGAGTAATTTCGAGACCTAGATCTGTCACCAAAGTTTCTGAAATGAGGTTTGGAACAGCACCCGAATCGAAGAGAGCTTGGGTTTTCATACCCAATACTTTGACTGGTACCAGCTTAAGACGTCTTGGTGCTGTCGAGGCCGATTGAAGAAACAGTTTCTTACCCTTAGCGGACTTATTAGACCTGATAATTTTTTTGAGTTCTTTTCTCGCATCCTCTGCGTCGCCCCTCAAAAGTTGACCAAACGTTATCCCAGTTGGGGCCGATGCAAGCTCAGCCACCAAATTGTACCTCTTCACATACTCTAGTACGTCCTTAGAGATACTCTTAACTTTCTTACTCTTTTTCGTCTTCTTGGCCGGAGTGACTCCCACTCCTGGAACAACTTGATCAGACCTCTTGGTTCGAGGAGGTACAGGTGCTGGGATATGCTCCAGCATTCCATACTCTAGCCTAGGTTTCTTCGATAAAATGTTCCCTTCCCCATCCCTTTTTGTCACATTGACTTGACTAATCTCTTCAGCGATGGATACGTTACCGGCATCCGTCAACCTTTGATCCCTTCTATTTTGTAAGATTTTCACCTCTGGTCCTGACTCACTCCTTGCTTCCGATAAATTTGCTCTTCTGTTGTCTTTAGACCAGCAGCTACTTTCATGATGCCCATATCGACCGCACTTTCCACAACGAGTGTTTCTATGTGGATTATCAGGACACCTGTTTGCAAAGTGTCCAGGCTTGTGACAGTAAGAACAGACTTCTGCGGCTTTAGGGGCCCCAGACTGGTTCTTCTTAATGGTAAGAGTAAGGCTTTCCAACTGCGAGGTTATCATGTCAAGTCGATTATCGAATCGGGTTTCCAACCTTTCTTCCAAGTTTTTGACATCGCTCCTGACAGATTCTAATGCCGCTGCACTAGTAGCCGGCCTTTGATAATTTTTTTCAGGATGTACGATAGACATCGATGTGCGGGTTTCCCTCGGTACCTCACTCAGTGACTGAAACGTCTCCGAATTTTTGACAAATTCTACTATGGTACCCTTCAGTTCATCAAAAGTGTGAGGGCCCTTGATGAGGAGGAAATCGGAGAGCCGCTTATCCCCCATAGCCGCCTTACGCAGCATTCCGTACTTGGCTTGGGCGTTGAACCCAGACTTTTCATAAAGATCACACAAGTACACCAATGAGCTTAACAAATCGTCGAAGTTCAGCTGGGCCTCTATGGCGGTACGAATCATCTCATCTGGTTCTACCTCCTTAGCATACTCTTTCACAAGCCACTCACATACCTCACCGAAGTTACGCCCATTCCCGTTAAGAGACCACCCGTCGATAAACTTGGACTTATATTTGTGCTTTGCGTCACCATGAAGATAGGCGAAGATACTTGCGGCCTTCTCTTCATCGCCCTTCTCTCGCATCACAACGTTGACATATGTGTAAAGAAACTCCTCAACGTCTTCAGTCTTGCCCCCTGTGAACGTTATACGAGCAGCATTGAGATCCATGATTACCGAAAAGAAATCCCCCCGAAGTGTTCCTTACTACTGCTCAACTCGAATACCTCGGGTGCAACCCCCTCCACAAGAGTACCAAATGATAGGGGTAAATCGGCGGGGGAGGAGATCCTCAGAACCAATTACCCTGAGAAGGAGGTGTTGCGAGCGACAAAAGTGCTGCCGTGGTATTGTTGAACGAACAAAAGGGAGTGTATATAGAAGAGAGTTGAGGAAGCTACAAGCAAGTATAAAAGGGGCAGGGTCTACCACCGACGCTCTGCGACTAGCGTAAGAAAAAGTTTTCTTGTGTCTGAAGTTGACTCTCAACTTCCTACTACTCGGGACTTGGCTTGAAGTTGTCTGCCAACTTGCTTCACCTCCACTAAAGGAAGCAGTTTACTCGGCGTATATAGACTTTTGGCTACCCTTAAAGTCTCAAACAAACATACTAATAACCACAAAATGCATTCACGGTAATCGTGTGAACCAGAGAGACTATTAGGAGATATTTCCTCAAGGTAAATATCTAGGTGCCATACCCATGCCAGCCACCCATCGGCCAGGGGTGGGAATTGATGTGGCCATTATATAGACCTTTCAGAGCTACTTGTAGTATCACCCACAACCTGGAACTGTACTGACATCTACTATGACAGCGTGTCCTAAAATGAAAAAATCAGCCGACGAATTTGCCACACTCACCCAAATTAAAAATATCTTGCAAATTCAAAAACTGTAAAAATATCTTCCCAATTCCGATACTGTATACAATCATGGTCCTCATCTAGATTTTTTTCGTGCGCGAATTTGCGCACATCAGTAATGGTGGCGTTTCTCTAATTATTTCTTGGAGATATGGCCATGTGGAGGACAAGAACGATGTTACCAGTTTTCCCCCGATTTGGCAATGTTACCTAATGTGCAAACTTAGTACCTCTCCTGCAAACTTCAGACATTATTGAGCCGGGGGAACCGTTTGGGTGTTTTACTCTTGGAAGATATATCCGATCTATCCCATGGTTTTCCAGACAACCACAATCGACTCAAAAAGGGTATACCGACACCGTAATGGGAAAGGAACTACGCTTCCTAAAATGCTATCTTCAGGCCAGCCATCAAGCAGGCCGCATTGGACATGACGGCTGCTGCAGCGTGCCTTTGCATCAAAACCCCCCGAACCTGCTTACGCAGCATCTGTAATTGATTCTATTGGACTTATCTCCGCCCTGCTCACTCTTTCCCAGGACCGCCACTTGGAAGAGATCCCTCGGTCCGCCATCTCGCTCTTATCCTCCCGCCACCTGCAGTTGTCTTCGTCGCTTACAGCTACGGCTCTTTTCGAGCGTTGCTCATCGCCGGTCCCCGGCGAAAGGCTCCAGTCTGCGATCACAACTGAACTCATGCTATCGAAGTCCGATAGGTTGTTCTCGTCCGCGGCAGCCCACGACCGAGCACGGCTCCTCTCCGCGCGCACATCCTCCGCCTCGTCTGTTTTCTCTTCGCTTACTCACCCCCACCGCGGTACGTACATGTCTTCTTCTACGTGGAAAGTCGCTCTGGCTCTATGTCTCGGCATCGCGCTATTCCCTGGATCTACTCGCTGTCCGGTCTGCTCCCGCCGCTCGGCCGACATCGCACCCGTCTCAGATCCAAGTGGTCAACACGCGTCGACCTGCAAATACGAACACGGAATGACTCGTCGTCATCATATCCTCCGCAACGTTCTTGCCCGCTAATGTAAGGAAGTTGGGATCGTCACCCTCGTCGAACATCCGCTCCTCTACCAGGTTCCCAACTCATCTGGGCATTCGGGGTCCCCCGCGCTACGAATGGACATTTACATACCCGTGGTGGTGGTAAATCTTTATGGGTTGTACATTGTCGCACAGAGGCGTGCGGAGGGTATTCATAAATTAACTACGGATGCGGGCGGTGGGTAGAAACCTGTCGCGCCAGCATTATTTGGAGACTAAATGCAAAACGGGTAGAACCCTGTTCCATAGGGTATTTTCGGAGGAATTTATCTGGCTCTTCTTTCCTTTGTTTCACTTGTCCTCCCCACTCCTTCAAGTACCCAAGACCAAGTCTGCGGTGAACCGTCCGTGTCTACCGAAACCCTCTTGCACGTCACAAATCGATGATAAGCAGCCCCTATCTTCTACGGAAGCCGCCCCTATCATATTCAACCCGATGGGGGCTACGGACAGGCGTCAAATGGGCGTGCGTGTGAGGTTATTACGAGCACAGGTTTAGCCATGATTTTGTCTGTGCAGGGTCTATACTTCACCTTGCTGGGAAGTATACCCAAACCTTTTCCCCCTTGCTGGTGATGTCGTAGTGGCGGATGAGTTCTTTTTGCATAGACCACCCTCTACCAACCCATTCAAGTAGCACCCTAGTTAACCCAAACATTCCCGTACCTGATGCAGGTATGCGATTGGGATTAAGAATTTGTTCAACGGCTGGATTGATTGATAGTACAGTATGTATATGAATTTGAACTTTGGCGATTGAACACTTGCTAGTTTGAACATTTGTATTCGCCAGAATGTATTGTGGGCAAACATGATTTAGCTTTGTTTTCCAGCTCACCTCCCGGTACACGTACTAAACGCTGCCGCAAAATGGTGTATAACATAACGTTGACCAACACAGAGGCCGAAAAGAAACGGAATAAACTCATGACCTGCAAGACCATCTACAATCTAGAGCCTCGCGATGGCCTTTCGGAATACTTCTCTTAAACCCTCGTAATTCGGGGCTTCATCGAACTCCAATATCCGAACACATTCGAAATAAAGTTTAAACTCCCTACTCAGATTTTCGTATGATTGTGATCAAAGCATCTCCTTGCAAGTCCAAAGTCAATCAAAAATGTTGTCTTCGGATCATCCTCACCCTGGACCAGGTTATCTTGCTTTACGTCTGCATGGGTAAAGCCGATTCTGTGTAATTCCTCGAACACTGTAAAAGTTACATTCCAACAAAGAGAACAGTCTTCGGAGGAAGCCTCCATTTGCTGCTGTCCCCATAAAAGACCGGAGGGATCTCCCAAGTTTTTGGAGAATCAAGACTTGCTTCTGATCCGAAAGTGTGCCGAAGAGTATACGTTTCGCGAAGCCGTTTAAGTTCTTTGATTTCTGTCTCAACTCGTTGGGAACCTCGTTCTTAACCTTTAATGTATTCGCAACATTTTTGGGTGCTACGGTTGCCGGGCCTTCAACCTTCACTGCAACATGTTCTCCCGTAGCAAAGTACTTTGCTTCGTGCACTGCACTAAAACCTCCTGATCCCAACTTATTTCCAAGTCTCCAACGACGATAAATTACTTCAGGAATGGGAAGGAAGGGGTTCCAGTGGACTTCTTGGCAAACCCTCAGGGCCGAAGCCAGTGGATGGTTGCTTGTTGTTAACCCTCTTTCGGATCCTACTATTACTGAACTTCTGAAAAAGATACAAATTGGGAAGTACCGGTTGGTGCTCTCTTTGCTTCAAACCGAATCCTTTCAATATTTGCGAATCAAGCTCATTAGCGCAATCATGACTGAAATTGAGAGGGAGATTTCGATTTCCATCGTCATGGACTCTTTCCGGAATTCAATCGCACTGTCATAGTAAATATTTCCGGAGTGGTTGCGGGCGTGGTCTGCTGTCATAGGTCCTTAGAGAGTTTGAGTGCGACATGATGAGAAGGAGATTTCTAGCTGCATCATAACTATCTGATACTCATTCGACATCGAGCAGTCACACGCCGGGGCGCAAGGGAATGAAGCTCTGATATAGCGCACTGAAGTTTTTACGTGAATGGGTGTGACAAACACATATGCATCAACGACAGAATATGTGTGATAAGGGGCGTGTGCTTTTGCGAGGGAAGAATTGTGAGAAACATATGTACATACATTGATGAAGTGATGCATGTGACAAACGCATGGACAGGATTGTCAAACGTGCTAACTCACTCTCAATTTCCTAGTCTGTAACTTTTCATCCATAAAACAAATACCAGTTCTACTTCGAAGGGAAATCTACAAGTTCACTTCTTACAAGATCGGATATACCTTCCAAGAGTAAAACACCCAAACGTTCCCCCCTTCTTACAAGGCCGGGAAAGGGTTTGGTATTTGGACGCTTCGAAAGAAAGGTCATTATTTCGCAACAAGCGGAGGGCTTTATGGTGGCATTTACTCAGGTGCCAGCACATGGGCATAGTTTACCGGCGCACGGCTCGATTATAGGCCAAATTCCGTTTATCGACCTGAACTCTCCAGGAATTTATGAAATATTATTTCAAATAGATGCGCTTTGTACTTACTGAAAATGAATGGAAAGTGTAATACAAAAAAAGGGTCCTCCCCTCAATTAATACAGGAAATGGTACTCCCTTCACGTAATACAGGAAATGGTCCTCCCCTCGTGTAATCCAGAAACCTACAACGATCCCGCCCCTAACTTCTCCCACCGTCATTTCCAAATTTACTTTCATTTTATCTAGATATTTTTATACTGTATTTAACCCTCCGAATCGACCCCGAATCAAGTCCTCTTTCCCTTTTAGCTTACCTCCTCCTCCAAATTCGCCTTTTTTGAGAAGAAGGGCGCAAATGCACTACTGCAAAATCCCTTGCAGATTTATTTTACCTATTCCTAATCTATAGAACTTGCCCCGGAAGCCTATTTAAACCCCTTTATTCTAAGTTCCAAATGCCCCCGATCATTTTACTCATCACCACTCTCCCCACACACACCCAAAACACCCTACATTGCCTCCCGTTCCCCAACGTCTATCAAAATGAACAACCTTCGCCCCTCTGTCCCTATTTCCAAAAACCGCCCTTCCCGTCCCATCAATGGCCTTCGTCTCGCCGCCTACGGGCCAGCCGATGCCGACGACTACATCCGGCGGCAAACAAAGAAGCAAATCATCGAGTTCGTTCGCCGCCTCTTCATAGAAGAAGAAGCGAGGGAGGTAAGTCAGGGAGAGGCTGAGAAGGTCGAGGAGGAGAGCGGGGAGTCCTTCGAGGAATGGTTAGCCCCTGAGCTAGTGTATGAGGCTCAGGAGGAGGAGGAGGAGGAGGAGGAGGAGGAGGAGGACGATGAGGGAACAGGGGGCATGGAAAGTGTTGGACTGGTGGGGCCTGGAATGGAGAGTATGGATCAAGTTGTGCCAACGATGGAACCGGATGGAGATATCTTTAGTAGTCTAGATATCTCCCAGGGGGAAATAGAGAGCTGTGAGCCATTCGCAGATGTTTGTGGGGACTGCTTGAACAGCATGGATATTTTAGAGGAGTTGTTTGGATCTGATTTAGAGAATGAGAAATAAGAGGACCAAATTAATTGTTAGTTTCTTAAGTATCTTTTGCTTAGAGTATATTGTCCACAGAAAGTATTTTTATGCATTTCTTGGTATCTTCTGTAGTTTTGTTCGGACTTTAGGGGTAGCCAAAAGTCTATATAAGCTGAGTAAACTGCTTCCTCATGGAGAGGTCAAGCAAGTTGGCAGACAACTTCAAGCCAAGTCCCGAGTAGTAGGAAGTTGAGAGTCAACTTCAGACCCAAGAAAACTTTTTCTTACGCTATTCGCAGAGCGTCGGTGGTAGACCCTGCCCCTTTTATACTTGCTTATAGCTTTCTCAACTCTCTTCTATATACACTACCTTTTGTTCGCTCAACAATACCACGGTAGCACTTTTGTCGCTCGCAACACCTCCTTCTCAGGGTAATTGGTTCTGAGGATCTCTTTCCCCGCCGATTTAGCCCTATCAGTAAGCTTGTTAGTGCGCGTATCTGTAGTAGGAGCGGAGGACGCAACTTAGTTCTGTACAATAACTACTTTTCAGGAGCTCGTCCATAAGACCTTCAATCCTCGTACAGTAGATCTCTCGAATTCGCTGCAGCACATAGCTTCCGACGGCTTAAGTTGCTTTTTGCTCGATGGACGGACCGGTCTGATCTCAACTCTTTGGACGTCGACGACGTCAGTGATGTCGCTGTCGATCTGGAGGGGTTAAAAGCTGGTGGGGAGAAGGATGAGTAAGGGGAGGGCATATCTTGTGGTATGCTCCAGGTAACTTTGCTGGAAAATAGGACTTTCCATGACCGGTATCCTTCTAAGATATTCCGGGCCCCAACCGACCACATCTTTCAAACATTAAAGCATCCAAACATTTTCCCCCAGTTGCTTTTTCATTACAGTGAACCAACATCACTTTTCACCTGCGGTTCATAACGGCAACTGCCTCCAAATTAATAAGGCACCAAAGCTTTTGGATCGGATATATCTTCCAAGAGTAAAACACCCAAACCTTCCCCTAAGCTTTTACAGACGGTGAATGATAGCTTAGTTTACTTTGTCGTCTGACACTTCTAGCGGGGGAAATCTAAACGGAGTTTGGAGCACCCTTTTCCCCTGCCGTTATGTGCAAGAGTATTTTCCTTTTGCAAAATTGAAACAACAGATAAAGTAGATCTTACTAAAGCTGAAATCAAAGTGGGCCGGGCTATGAATGCGGCTGCAATCTCTGAAGATCTCAGTACCAAACGCATTGTTTCCGTTAAAAGTGAATATTCGGGATCAAACACTGCACAGAATGCGGAAAATGTACTTTCTTCTTGGAAAGAAAGTCTTGGAAAGAAAGTCGAATTCCTGGAGAGGGAGAGAGGCTTTGCTGGAATAATTCTAAACATACCTGGAATACAGTATTGTGGAGACGGATGTATCTTCCAAAATGGAAAAGGCTTTGGTGCTATATTAAATTAGAGGCAGAACAAAAGGTGCTAGGTACAAGTGGCGGTACAAGAAGGTTCGGAGTTGTACTAAGGTTCAAGGGTTCAGTGAGGTACGAAATGTGGGGTTCGAGGTTTGGTTGTTGGGTTCAAGGTTCAGGATGCAGGGCTCAGTTCACTTTTTGGATTGGTTCTGGTTCGGTTCGATTTCTGCTAGTCGTAGTACATAGCTAAACCTACTCTAGAATAGATACTCTTCTATAGTCATATCAGAGGACCAGGTAGACCGTTAACCATAACACACGAAAGCTATGACAGCATGATATTACAACACGAGGAAGAAGCAAATGAACTTAACGAGAGCCATACTTCCAATGTGATAGTATTCAAACACAGCTCATATGCGTGATTCTGTAAAATTATTCCATACAAAATGTTAGGCACCAATAAATTGATCACAGAGGGTACCCAGAAACGTCACATGATAAATACAATGATAATCTCGAGATAAAGCAAAACGACTTTGTCACATAACCATAGTGTGCTGAGAACAGAATGAGTGGTGTGCTGCGACGCTGTTGTGTGAAGAACAGAATGCAAAAGTAGTAATCTAAATATTAAACTGCAGCAGTAGGCCATTCAACCATAAACAGGCAGTGGCAGTTTTTCCACAAGAGAACACCCAAACATTTGCCCGTATTTTCCTCGTGTATGGAGCAAACTTGAGCAACTTTCGGTAATTGATGGCAATTGAAGCACGTCTCTCAACGCATCTTCTTCCTTACGACCGTTTTTTGTTCCACATGGAGAAATTTTTGGGTGTTTTACTCTTAGAAGATATATTCGATCCATTCTAACTTTTTCCCATTGATACCCCCTCGCATGGGCTTCCGGTACTTCCAACTCATCGCACCGTGGTTTTCAGCAGGAGTTCACCTATGTACTCATGCCACACACCAAAGCCACTTCCTGCAGTGGCAAATGACGTGGCAAGGAACGTGGCCGTCGGGTCCTTGGAGACGTAAGGAAAGGTTCGAGGGGTTTTGATACAAAGGCACGCTGCAGCAGCCGCCATGTCCAATGCGGCCCGCTTGATGGCTGACATGAGGGTAGCCTTTTAGGGAGCTTAGTTCCCTCCCCATCACTGTATCGGCATACCGTTTTGAGTCGATTGTGCTCGTCTGGAAAACCATGGGATAGAAAGGATATATCTTTCACGAGTAAAACACCCAAATCTTCCCACTTCCTCAATGCTGCGACTTCCTCCGGTGATATGCACACGAAAATCCGTACATCGTCCACCAGCACTTCTTCTCCTTTCCGTCTTTTCTCAATACACTTCCCCTAGAGCTTAGGCTTCTAATATGAATAAATCCAACAACAATATTGTTCTCAGAACTGGTTTCCCCAAGACAGAGGCGTTACAAGCGACAAGAGTGCTATTAGATTATAACTGTCGGGACGGAAACGGATGAACAAAGAAAGGGGACCGAGAGGCTACATGGTATTAAAGAGAGACAGGGTCTACCACCTATGCTCAGGTGCTAGCGTTGAAGAAATGTTTCTTAAGTCAGGAGTTGCCTTTCAACTTCTTGACTCCTTGGATGTGCATTTTAAGTTATATCCCAACCAGCCTCACTTCTGCAATTGGAAACAGTTTAATCGGCTTATATGGAATTTTTTGCTAACCCTTTAGTCTCTAAAAATAAGTACCAAAAAATGGATTAAATGGAATCACGTGAAAGATGGAGACTAACAGGGATAATATTAGAATAAATATCTAGATTATATCCTCAAAATCTTATTCACCGCGATTAGAGCCAACAAATTGCTCCAAAACACCCATATCCTCAATGTAGTTTCTATAAATTACGTCGAACGAGTCAAAATGATAAATGGACTCCTCAGAATGATAACGGGACTCCTCAGACGTACGCGGCCCCTCCAATTCCTATTCAGGACCTTCAAACTTCCATTCATTCCAACTAGAGAGTCAGAAATAACGATTGTTCCCTCACTCTCTCCTCCGTCCTATATATCAAACCCTCACCGTCGTACAAAAGTAGCTCCCATGAGTCCCCCAGTCCCTACCTTCCTATCCATCCCCATCAGCCTCAGTTTCCTCCTGTGCTACTTATTCCATTTCTCCTTTTTCTCTGCCTACTTAGTTGCCTCCTCTGCCTCCTCGAAGCAGTTCCGGCGGACCCAATCCTTATCGTTTTCCCGGTCCATTCTTCTACAATAATCATCGTATTCAGTTGGTCCACTGCCCATCAAGGCCAGGGCTCTGAGGCGGCGGCGCACTCTGGATGACTTGGAGGTGGTGAGGGACGGGCGGAGGCTGGTAATGTTAAGGGGAAAATGGGGGTGAGGCAATGGAGTGGTTGATGGCAAGGGGATTTGCTTTAATGAAGTTTATATCCAACTCTGAATAGGGCTATTTCTTCGAAAAATGTCACGGCTTTTGGCGAACAAAATACAGAACAATTTTACAGCTTCGAATTTGCACGCAACAAGGACAGTGAATAAATATCTGCTTGATAAAATATCGGAATCGAATTTGGAGGTCGAAGCGGATCAATAGTCGAAAGATTTATTTCTTTCAAAAAGGAAGACTATAATTCTCAGAAATAAAATGGAAAATGAAATTTTACAGTGAATTTGGACTAGCAGGGGAAAAGTAGTCTCATGATTTTCTATTAAAATAAAATGGATGGAAATATTTGTTTTGTTTTGGAAAATCAGAGGTCAGTGATGAAGAAGAGAGAATTTTGTGGAGTGGACGCTTTTCAACAGAAAGGAAAGGGTTTCTAACAACAGCTTCCCACAATATAGGTGAAGATAATCAAACTTTGGGGAATGTTTGGATTATTTTAATGTAAGAAAGATGAGGTAGTTGTATCCACGCCATTGGTGATGCCTCGGCGAACGCATCTTCTCAGGGGTATCTCCGCACCCGGTCAGCAATACTTCTGGTGCTAGTTTCTATCCTTTTATTCATATTTTTACTACGTGACGTACTTTGGTATGTCTCACTCGGCGAAAGGGCACATTTCACATCAGAAAAGCGACAAAACGAGTTAATGGGGGGTGCTTACGGAGAGGCTCCACAATCTTTGCACTCGTAAGACTTTATACCAGTTCATAGTATCACAAGGTAGAAATTGCGTCAACGGAAATAGGAAGAGCCAGATATCCGAAATGGGAGCTGTTGCGGGAGACTGACGTGCTATACTAGAGATCAACATACAAATGCGGGGAGTGGAAGTGAAATAAGGGTTATCGCTGTACAGTAGTAACATATTCTAAAGACGCAGGCTCTAGCAACTCGCTTAGAGACTAGAAAGCTGATGAAAGTTTTTTTGGTTTTACGTAGACTTCCAGCTTCCCTTCCCTCCCTTGAAGGAATCAATTTTTCAGCTTGTATAGACCTTACTCAAAACTAAAATCTCGATAATACTACTAAGAGCACTAGAAAACGCAGGAAAGAACTTCATATAGACGCGGTTAATTTTAAGAAGGATAATTGACAGGCACTAACGAATATATTATTCACAATTTTCGTCCTCTAGATCAGAACCTAGTACTTCCCTCAAGACATCAAAAGTATCCCTGTAGTCCCAATACATAACCGTGAATGGCTCACGATTACCTGCAATTTACTGCAAAAATATAGCTCATTTGAGGCCCGACGACCGGATCCATGACCGGGATAACCCGAACCAACTAAGTAACTTCTAGCCGAAACACTCGAACCAGTTTAAAATCCCTCTCTTCATCTCCGGACCCCTTCACCTCCTCTTTTTCCTGCTCGTAATCGACATTTCCCTTCTCTTGTTCCATCCCTATACCAGTTACGGGTCATCTACTAGTCGACAACACGCTAAAGAACTAATAAAACGATGCTTATCTGTTTGGCTGAAAGAAGTATGAAGAATGCAGTCTTTTATCCTCTCTGTTACAAATCGGCTACCATTAAACTCTTCTGGTCCTCAGCCCTCCGAGCTCTCGCAATAGGACCCCTCATTTACTTATCTGTAGTAATAAATTCTTTGAGGTAACGTTTCTGTACCCTTTTGCGCCCAGAGACACGACAGTACGCAGCCTTAACTCTCTAAGTTCCATGAAAGCGACAAAACCGGCGAGTTTTAGCAGATAAAAAAGTTTTACTGCTACTACTGTGAGAAGCAGGCTCGTGCCAATCACGATATAATCTCTTGGAGGTTGATACATGCGTTGCTAATCAATTTGGCTCGTAATGTGCCTGTTAGTGCAAAAGGAGCATATGGAATGGCGGGAGCGCATTTACCCAAAGGCATATAACCGTCTCTGTGATTTGCATTGTACCATGCCTGATACTAGGCCTCAAACCAGAGGTTTAGATGAACTCATGGCATACCGTCAGCCATCTTGCCATCTTGAACATAATGTAGTGGTATCTATCACTATCTCTTAGATAGTAAACCTCCAATTCTGGCCCTTCCTCCACTGTCATTACGAAACTGATCTTGACCACCAGTTCCAGTTCCCATTCTCCAGAGATCCACTATTGACCTCTCATTTTCAAAACTATCGTCTATTTTTATCTTTCAACAAAAAAGAAATCTTAAACTCCTCTTTCTTTATGAATCCAAATTCACTGTACGGCCCCATTTTCTATTTTTTTTTGAAGATTTGATCCTCCTTTTTCAAAAAGGAATTTTTCGACTCGTGTTTTTTCCTCCAAATTCAGTTCCAATACTTTATCAAGTTGATATTATATTATTGTCCTGAATGCATAAAAATTCAAAGCCGCGATATTACCACGCAATGTTTTCACCCAATCCTGTGAAAGTGTCGATGAAATCGCCTAATGCAAAGATAGATATGAATTTCGTTGAAGCAAAACCCCTACCATCACTCAACCCATTGCCACACCCCTATTTTATCCTGAAAATGGCCAACCTCCGCCGGTCCCTCACATTCTTCCAAGTCATTGGGAGCCCCCTGTCCCCTCTAAGTCCTGGCCTTGATGATCAATATGCCTAAAAATTACGAAGACTATCAAAGACATCAAGGATGGACCTGGAACGCATTGGAGAGTGGGTCAGCCGTCACTGCTTCGATGAGACAGAGGAGATAAAGGAGTAGATGGGGGAGGAGGAGAAAATGGAGGAAGTAGAAGAGAATGAGGCTGAGGGTTATTAGGAAGTATCAGAAGGTGAGGGGGACTGGGTGGATGTGGGGTTTTGGGCACACAAAAAACAATCGATGATTTAACGGATGGTTGAAGCTTCCGGTGTGCAGAACGGAGCTTCTGATTGTGGTTTATATCGAGAAGCATTCAGCAAGAGTGCCAATGAATCGTAAGCAAACAATACTAGATTCAAAGGAATTCTAGAAGAACGGCCCTAGGGGCGTATTACTACAAGTTTCTGAGAGTTCACTTAGCATATTACGGTGAGACTGAGAGTACCGAACATCATTGCAGAGTTCCATTGATCCACTTGGCCGGATAGCACTAGGCACTTGCTGGATTGGTCCTGCCTAGAAAGTACCTAGGAGTAGGCGAGGTATCCATAATGGTTTCTTCTAATTGGCTCGGTGCTCTTGACACCTTGCATCGGTGTCAGATTACATTACAATAGCTGCACTGATGTCTCCTTACAGTGCTCATGTTGCATTGGTGCCTCTCTACAGTGCTCATGCCGTGTTTGATGGCTACTGGCAGGATTAGGGGTTTTACTGGCAGGATATTGCGTACAAAAAGAATACTTTTGAGAATATTCGTCACAGTAGACTCACGGGGGCTACTTATGTGCAACGGTGGAGATCTGCTATATAGGACGGAGGGTAGAGTGAGGGAGTAATCGTTGTTTCTGACTCTTCTAGTGGGGACAAAGCGACGGTTGAAGATGGTGAAGAGAGGTTGGAAGAGCTGGATGTGTCCGAGGAGGCTATCTATCATTATGGGCCATTCGACGGAATTTAAAGAGACTTCACTGGGGTTATATATATTTTAGAGTATTTTGGGCTATGATCTCGAAGGTTAAGATTTAAGGAGGAAATATAGATATTCATCTTGATAATATCTGCTGTTAGTCTTATTTGTCCACAAAATTCCATTAAATACGTTTTGTAGTACTTAATATATATATTATTGAGACCTTCGGGCTAGCAAAAAAATCTATGTAAGCTGAGTAAACTGCTTCCTGTGGGAGAGGGCAAGAAATTTGGGGGACAAATGTTTATGCAGAATTAGGTAGTGCATAGGTGGAACCCAACTTCTGCCCTAAGAAGCATTTCTTAAACAATAACCCATGAGCACAGAAAACATACCTCAGTAGCACTTTCGTCGCTTGAAGCACCTCCGTCTTTTGATAATCGGCTCTGAGAATGTAATTTTATGAATATTTATCCCTAAAATCCACCATAAAACAGCTCAACTGACTGTTATTTCTTAATCTCCAGTTCTACCAGAGGTAGGCTTGTTTCCCTCCCCATCTCCACAATTGGAGTTTTGCATCCGGACGTCCAAGTGAAATCTAAGCGACGTCGCCGGCAATGTGACAGTAAGGACAATGGAGACATTTAGAAAGGTTAAAGAAATTCCCACCTTAAAGCACGCCGCAGATGCATCTATACCCAATGCTAAATGACTGATGGGGGGCACGGGGGGTCCGTTTTCTGTCTCAGATAAGCTGGTTGATACCCAACCAGCTTGTTTTGTGGTAGTAAGCATGTACAGTACGTGAAAAAATGCGGCAGGCGCTTTAATCCTCCAGCAATTAGAGGGGAGTCCAGTAAGCAAACTAGCCGCAATTGAGGTTAGTGACAAAGCGGAGTGCCGTTGTATAAGAATAATTCGCACCTTCGAGACCCGTTCCATCGCTCGACTGACGACAGTTCTCTTAAGTGCGAACGTCACCAGATGTAAGAATCCGAGTGTTGAGATGGGGACAGGAACATGCTTGCTTTTCCCGGGAATTCCGCAAGAAATCCTCGGTATTTCCGCTTCTTGGCTAGTCTATAACGCGCCTTCTATGGTGATCTAGGCGGGCTAGTGATCTCATAGTTTGTCTTTTTCATTCATTATGCTCAATGCGTTATACCAGTTCAAGGAGGTGGCACGATCGCCAGCCAACCCGTGGACCAGTTTTCCAGAGTGAGGGCGATTCTACTTCAACGGTAAGCCGAATAGAATTTCAACTCCAACGCTTCCTGCTCGTTGACTGGGCTACCAGCTCCTTACTAGGGCCTACGAACTCTCGCAGTAAGGAGACCCCGATTTTCGTCTTTTGGTTGGAGGAAATGCGCGGCTACCCCACAGGGGGGGATTTTGGATAGCTCAATATTTGGAAAGTGGGGTAATAGGGGTAAATCGTCGGGAGAAGAGATAGTCAGAACCAACTATCCCAAGAAGGAGGTGTTGCAAGCGACAAAAGTGCTACTGTGGTATAGTTGAAGGAATAAAATGGAGCGTTTATGGTAGAAAGCTGAGAGGGCTACAAGAAAGTATGGAAGGGGCAGGGTCTTTCACTGATGCTCTGTGACCAGCGTAGGAAAACGTTCTCTTGGGTCTGATGTTGACTCTCAACTTCCTACTACTTGGGACTTGACTTGAAGTTTTCTGCCAACTTGCTTTACCTCCAGAAGAGGAAGCAGTTTACCCGGCTTATATAGACTTTTGGCTACCCCTAAAGTCTCAAACAAACATACTAATAACCATGAAATACATTCATGGGAATCGGGTGAACCAGAGAGACTATTAGAAGATATTCCCTCAGCAAAAATATCTAGGTGCCATACCCATGCCAGCCACCCATCAGCCAGTGGTGGGAATTAATGTGGCCATTATATAGACCAAACAGAGTCACTCGCAGTACAGTATCATCCAGAACCTGGAACTGTACTGACATATATAGTGGTAGCGTGTCCTAAAATAAAAAACCAACAGATGATTTTGCCACACTCATCTAAATTAAAAATATCTTGCAAATTCAAAAACTGTAAAAATATCTTGCAAATTCCGATACTTTATTTAAATTTAGAATTCTAGATTTTTTCGTGTGCGAATTTTGCGCACATCAGAGGGCACGAGGGTGTCGTTTTACTCTCACTGGTACGCTGGCTGATACCCAGTCAGCTTGTATGGTGGTAGTGGCATTTCCCGAAGCGTTACTTGTACAACAGATCCTACCACATGGTTTGAATGCAAATTCACAGCAATCCCAATTTTGCGGATCTATCACAGCAGCCTAAGCTCTTTTACGCCTCGCTGGTACAGACGAGAGGAAATACAATGCGTGTTTTCCGCGAGACTTCGGAAGGCTGAAATCAGGGGAGTTTTACAACGGGCGCTTTGTATCGTTGGTCTAGTGGAGTCCGCCGTCTATGATCCAACTGCCCCTCTTTCCAAAGCTGAGGCCAATACAGAAAGTTGCTACCGCAGTTTTTGTAAAGAGCTACGTATGGATTTCTACCCTATGGCTTTCGATATCTACCGCTAAGGTGGTCCAGGGACGGAGACAGAGCTGCATCGAATTTCTGAATACATGGCCTCCCGGAAAGGTACTACTGCGGTTTCCGAACGTCATCGACTCCTCATTCTCAGCTCGCTGGTACAACAACGGACTGCGATTGTTATAAATTGGCGAAAGTTGCATCGCGATGTTTCTTAATACTGTATGCCTCACATGCTTTCAAATATTCCAATAAAGCCTCTCTCTTCTTGGTACGGTAATACGTCTCGCGATCATATTATATTCCAAATCGTCCCTAATGCACAAACGCCGTAATTGTACAATCCATAAAGATTTGCCACACAGTAGTTATCTCTATGTCAGCATGGACTGGACTTAGCGGTGAAGGCAACCGCAAAATCACCATTTGTTTATTCCTGCAAGTGGAAACAGAGTTATCTACAACAATCAGTTATCGTTGTCCAATATCGGATAAATCTTCCAACAGTAAAACATCCAAACTTTTTCCTTCGTTATCATTGTCTTTGTCGAGGGCGTTACGTAACATAGGCCGCCAATGGTCTCAGTAGGTTCCTAAAGGCCTCTAATGCCCTCCTTCCCTTATCCCGTTCATCGTCACTATTACCTTTCAGTAATGTTCGTGCACACGTGGATACAATCGACCACATCTTCCATACTGAACATTAAATAACCCAGAAATTCACCACGTGTAAATGTAATTGTGAAAAAATTACCATTCAAACCAGGTTTCGCGAGGCATGTCCCTCTGCTAGTAGTTACGTTCCCCCCGGTTTTTATTTTACAGTAAATGCAAGTAAGGAAACCGTGATGGTATCTGGTTGTACGGTATGTACTGTACAGTCCAGTACTGTTCGGTAATTTTGTGGATTGAGTGACTGATAGGGTCGAAAAGGGGGAAATTAAAAGAATTTGTGTTGGCGACCATAGGAAGGGAGGGAGGGGTTGTGTCGTTGTGTCATGTCTCGCTCCCCCCCCCTTCCACCAACGACCAACACTGTTTACCGTATCTGGCAATCGCAGGTGTGGCCGACCGTTCCAGAACCACACGCCGCGAGGCCGACAATAATTAAAAAATATAAAAAATACTACAGAAAATAACTAAAAATAACTCTAGAGTACAGTAGCCAACAAAATAGAAAACTGAGAACAAAAAGCGTCATACGAGTAGTCAAAAGGGCAGATTTTTGGTGCCCTTCAGGACCAACCAACGTAAACCACTCTTTTTACCGTGTATAGAAATCATGTACAGTACTGTACAGTAGTTGCCCAGATTAACCTTCGAAAGTCCTCAGTAAACATACAGTACATACTGCATGTACAGTACCCCCTGGTCAGTACTTACAGGTTAGCCTAACCGAAGGGTCCTCCTCACCCAAAACCGAGTTACATATTTCCTTTATGACATGTCATCATATCCGTATTTATGTTTCGATTAGTTGAGTCGAATTTATCTTCCAAGAATAAAAGATCTAAACCATCCCCCTGATGACGCGAGGACTTGCACCCCAGGAGCCTTTGCCCACGGATTACAAAGCATATTCATACTCTGCTCAATTCTGGCAGGATAAGGAAGAAAGGAATATTTGGTTAACTGTTCCTGAACAAAATCAAAGGGCAGCTCTCGAGAATGAACATGCATTGGCGGACTGAGATCAATAGAACAGTGTATATGAAGGTCAATTAAACAATTTTCCACCTTATCCTACGAGGCTTTCCAAGCGCCAAGTGATTGTTGATCCACACTCTGCCAACCAGCTGTGAACAGATGTGAACGGTTGAATAGACCCTCCAAGTTGTTCCAACTTGGAGCTTTCGATAATAGAGATGAGTGCTGCGTTCAAGCATTCCTGTCTACTATAAAAGTAGCAACTGCACTCTCGGATAGCCTTGGGAACTAGATACGCTACACCCCCAAAAATCCTGACTGCTTCTACAGTCTCAAAGAATAGTCTTCGAACCAAAACAATGAACGGTATTACTTTTCTTCTCGCTCTTATCATTGTTCCCACTGTTTTTTCCAGCCCTATTGACGATGATGGCTTCGCACTACCCAAAAATATATCCAGCTCTCGCACAATCCATGCCAATATGGATATAAGCACCAGTCAGCGTCAACGGAGGATAGGACCATGTGGACAATTTTGTGCGTTTCGGATGTGCAATTTCAACGGGGAACCATTTACTCTTCCAATGGCAGCCTTTAGCATCCTCAATGGTCCCAACACTGCAAGTCTTCCCTACATTTGCAAACCAGGGGCCAATATTGGCCAAGTTCTAGGATCGCTTCCGGCGAGAGTGTTTTACAGAGGAAACTTTGTTCCTCTATCCGCATTTTTCCCGCGCGGGCTTAACACCCGCTACACAGATAACTTTATTACAACAAGGGCTATCCCATATCTTCCCTGGTCGGGTATAGCCCCTAGGGCCGCCAGAGGGAACCAGTGGAAGTTTATGCACGACCGATGTATGATCTTGCCCATCACGGCGTATCAGGAGGTCGATCCTGATACTCAGTTAGTGCAGAGGAGGGTTCACACAAATGGCGACAGGAACAATTGCGTCGCATTCCGTACAACTGCGCCTACGATTCATGTTGAACTTTTGTGGGACTCTTCGGATGATTTTGATCTTTTAGTGGAGGAGCCCGACGGAGATATTGTAGCGCATTACAACTGGCGCACAGAAGCTGGAAGACTAACTGGGGACAATAATGTTGGTTTCTGCGACACCAACCTGAAGTTTGGGAGAGAAAATATCGTGTACTTACCTGGTGGTCCAATTGAGAATGGGACGTACATTGTGAGGGCAAGGCATTATCAAAGATGTGAGCGAACCCCGGCAGTATGGCGTGTGCGGGTAATGATCAATGGGGTTGTCGTGCTAACTAAGCGTGGAGTGGCGTCCGATAACAGTCATGTCGGCGAGGAGGTGCTACGCACCACCTTTGAGTACCAGGAAGATTGAGTATCTGGAATGGATAATCTTACTGTGACGGTTGTCTCAGGATCTTGAAACTTAGCTGGCATGAGTAATCGATAGTAACTGAATATCATAAGTAGTTAGTGGTCGTTCTCACTGTGCCTCGATATATCTTGCTTGGAATTTGTTGCGACAAACTGTCGCACTAGACGTGGTCCTCGGATTGCGAGCTCCCCGGGATAGGTGAATACAGTCTTTGTTGCCAGGTTTTCTTTGTTAATCGTTGGCTTTTTTCGTTTCTAGCAAACAGGGGCTGATTACGATGCTTAAGTAAGCCTAACAGGTTGAACGGGTTGACGTCGGCCTAAATCTAGTCCTATATGTGCCTGGTAAACCACAGTCTCCAAGAGGGCTTATTCTGGACGTCGGGCACCGAAACACTATCAATAAACTCTCACGATATATCGAACTACAGCTGAGTTCCACATTGGAGTATCAACCGCTTGCAGCAGGAGACTAGGAGTCAAAAAGCGACAGCCAAGTTGTCGTTCGGTCAGCTGGATCGAAAATATATCGACAGAATTAACAGACGGTGAATTGAAACCTGACTAGGAATAGCAGAGCAAAATTTTAATTCAACTCTAAGGATAACGACAGTGACAAGCACTTCAACCTTCTAATTATACAGTTCAAAGTATAGTAAGAACCCCGGCATTGCTGATCATGAATAAACTTGTAGGAAGGGACTTCCGAACTCTTACTTGAACAAGCTAGCTTGAGACTTGCTGCCGCTGCATGTTTACAGCTTGTTGCCGCTGCGCAACGCAACGAAGGTTGATGTAGCCTTTCTCAGCTTATTCAGCTTTGGGCCGAGGTGCCCTTCCTTCAAGATCTAAAATTTCGTGAGACCTTAAGAATGCACCCTGGAAGGACGGAAAAGGCTCGCAAGAAGGCTATTATGATGCGGTTAAGTTACGAAAATCTTTTCATGAACTATTATCAGGTGCAAATGGAAACACGATTCAGCCGAACCTACAAGGCATTGTGTTCCAATCGCAATGCTATGATCTCGCCGCCGACCTCTGCAAGAAAGTTCCTACTGACATTTTGCAATCATTGTGAAATCAGACAGTGGAGCTATGGCTATTGAAAAAGTTATTCACCGCATCCATCCGCTCTCTACTGTGACCAACACATTTTCGAAATTTAAGAACTTGGTGAGTACTGTCCGCTGTGATAAAGAATCCATGAAGAAGTTTGAGACTAGGTTTGATGCTGCAGTAAGTGGATATAATTCAACCGCACCGTCTGTTGAGCTGCCTGAGTCGCTTGTTGCCTTCGTCCTTGTTGGTAATGCAAAGTTAACTAATGTGAAAAGGGTGTCAATTCTCTCTGAAACTTCTCCCAAAGCGTCCTATGATGGTATTGAGACGCCTGATGTTGCTTCTAGTCAGTCAAATGCAGGTGTACTTTCGCAAATCAAGTACAATGATGTATCCTCAATTCTATGCGCACTTGATAAACCTTATCGTGGAGAATATGAGCAAGTTGTCTCGTCTCCATTTTCTGTAAATGCAGCTACCTTTAGAACGCATACACTCCCAAGATTTTAGAAGAATGGAAAGTACAACTCCGGCGTTGCAGAACGGAAAAACAGATACCCTTATCATCACTGCAGTGAGATGGGTCAATGGAAGGGAGATTCAGCTTGCAAGAAGACAAAAGAATAACCGCGAAACAATGGTGCCTATCTCGCCATGGAGAATGAAAGTTACATTTCCGAATCTAGATCTACTCAGTAATCACCGAGCTCCACCCAAAAGCAAGAAAAAACTGTCAAATTTCATACAGCTCAACCTGTACAGTGCCTTGAATGATGTAACCGGCCCCTTTTCTGAAAATAAAGAGCCATACAGTGGCATGGGATATGTAGAATTTTGCGAATTACAGCCAGCCATAATACATCCTTGGAGCCGTAGTTTCGGTCCCTTGCCTGACTTAGTCAAGGAATGGTCCTTCTGAAAGTATGGGCGTGGTCATTATTCCAGCAAAGCGCGCGGCATCACTGGATCTGTTGACCTTAACATAATGTTTGATCAAGGTGATAGGGGTAAATCGGCGGGGGAAGAGATTTTCAGAGCCAATTACCCTGAGAAGGAGGTGTTGCGAGCGACAAAAGTGCTACCGTGATATTGTTGAACGAACAAAAGGGAGTGTATATAGAAGAGAGTTGAGGAAGCTACAAGCAAGTATAAAAGGGGCAGGGCCTACCACCGACGCTCTGCGACTAGCGTAAGAAAACTTTTTCTTGGGTCTGAAGTTGACTCTCAACTTCCTACTACTCGGGACTTGGCTTGAAGTTGTCTGCCAACTTGCTTCACCTCCACTAAAGGAAGCAGTTTACTCGGCTTATATAGACTTTTGGCTACCCCAAAAGTCTCAAACAAACATACGAATAACCATAAAATGTATTCACGGTAATCGTGTGAACCAGAGAGACTATTGGAAGATATTTCCTCAAGGTAAATATCTAGGTGCCATACCCATGCCAGCCACCCATCGGCCAGGGGTGGGAATTGATGTGGCCATTATATAGACCTTTCAGAGCTACTTGTAGTATCACCCACAACCTGGAACTGTACTGACATCTACTATGACAGCGTGTCCTAAAATGAAAAAATCAACCGACGAATTTGCCACACTCACCCAAATTAAAAATATCTTGCAAATTCAAGAACTGTAAAAATATCTTCCCAATTCCGATAGTGTATAGAATCATGGACCTCATCTAGATTTTTTTCGTGTGCGAATTTGCGCACATCACGCCCTCTCGCTCAAGACTAACGTCCCGACTCGTCACTGCTCTTCTTCTCCTTCCGTTAGTGTTCGCTGTCTTTTTGATAAAATGTATGGTCTCTCAAACGGGTACGGATGCAACTGATTACCAATATGATGCTCTAAAAAGTAGGTTCGCATTACTGGTACCTCACTTTGTAGCATAGCCTCATATATTGATTTGATAACATCGAGGTGGGGTTGAATACATTCTTCTTCCGTGACTCTTCCGAATCTTCCAAGAGTGAAAATATATATGTGATATGCAAACTCTTCTGGAAGATGCCGGAGGAATGGACGTCGATAAGAAAAGAAGACGCGCATCATCAAGAACGAATCTTCGTAAGATAAGTGCGGTCCATGTAGCGCCCTAAAACATAAACAGATGCTTATCATGAAATAAGAAATGACCTGCGCATCGTTCGCATCCTCGGAGATATTGCGCAGCCAAAAAGATAATCTTCTTCTTCCGACTGTATGCTGTGCATGGTTGTGAAGGAGAGCTAGAGATGAAGTTGTGGTGGACGGTCCCGATGAATGGCCGCGACCAGCTCCTGACGTACTGGGACCTGCACGAGGTCCTCTCGGGGACGACCGGAATCTCTTCTGCGCAGGTTGTTGTCTCCTGAAGGTCCTCCTCTGGTCATCATCACTGCTTCAGGAGGATCCTCGCCGCCTCCAACGTTCCCAATTTGTGGCGGAGAAACGTAAGGTTCCAATAGAGGATACGGGACCAGCCTGTATTCCATATCCGGTGGTAAGGCGTAACCTCTCAGTCGCACATCTTGGTTGTTCTTGAGAAATACGTAAATTGGACGGATAATATTCAGATACGTTTGCGACAAGTCTCCGGCAGCTACCATTCCATATCTTCCTACAGAGTAATGATATATTACCTCCACAAACTCTGGACCTGCTTCCGTGAACCTTCCGTTTTGGAATGAAAATAGAACTCTTATTAATAGTCGGAAATCTTCTTCAGGTAGCAATGGTCCGTTCAACGTACGAAAACATAGGCATATATTAATGTAGAGATGGATGATTACGTGGAGTTCGTAGTAGTCCCGCGTAATCGAGATGATCCATTCCCAGGCCCTTTTTCTCCCATAGGAATCATTCTATAGTTAAAGATGAGTATGCCCCGTGGTTGCGCATATTCCTGTGTGAGAAGGAATTCTTCAGGCCTCTGATGGTAAGGGACCAGACGACGTGCATGGATGGCCCTCCTTGATCTCTTCCCTGAGCTTGAACAGAGCTGATAGTGCGGTGTCTTTCCTCCGTGACGATGCAAGGTTCGAGTACTTGGTTTGGAAGGCCGGCCACTTCACAGCCTGCTGCATTGCTTTTCCATGTACTACAAGTACTTTAGAGCCAACTGAAACGGTTCTGACTGCAGGTTCTGCATCCTTTTTCTTGTCTCTGTTAGCGCGCGGTGTGATCTCCAGCCTTCGGTGGCCAGTAGTTCAACTTCCCTACTCTCTCATCGATATATTTGTTTCCATGTCTCTCTGTAACATTATAGGAGCCCTTCCGTACATTAGCTCGAATGGTGAGCGTCCATTTCTTCCTCTTCTTCGACGGTAGCCGTATAACACTTTTGGTAAGCATCTTCCCACTGGATTTCATTCTCCGACATAGTTTTCGATATTGCTCGTTTGATGGTTCCAACCATCCTCTCCGCTTTCCCGTTGGACATAGGAGCGTATGCGAGAACGGTCTTCAGCTGAATCTCTTTCTCTTCCAAAAAACGAAGCAGTGAAGTTGCAGTAAAACAAAGGGCGTTATCCGAGATGATCCTTTTTGGAAGACCAAACGGTTCAATTATTTCTTTTTCGATGAATCTCAGTACCACCTCAGCATTTGCCTCCTCAACTGCAACTGCTATTGGCCATCCAGTAAGATGTTCCACCCCTATAAGGAGATATTTGTTTCCGGAAGAAGTTTCCTTGAACGGGCCCGCGAAGTCAATTGAGAAGGTTTCAAAGAGACCGGAAACTGGAAAACTTAGAGTTGTCTTATACTTCCGTATTGGAGTGAATTTTTGGCAGTTGTCGCAGCTTTTCACGAAATTATAGACGTCCTTATGGATACCGGGCCACCAGAATCTCTCAGTTACGAATTTTTTGGTTGTTTCGAGATCCCAATGCCCTAGCTCATCATGGAAAGTCCTCAAGATCTTCATTCTTTCTTTCAAAGGGGCCACTAGTCGGGGACCGGCTTTAGTGTGCCGGAAGAGTTTCCCATTCCACAATGTAAAAGCCTTTTGATTCCTGCGTACCCAATTTCGTGTTCAAGATCAACCTTTCTCATTTCTAGTCCATCGAGGAATTTGATCAGTCCGTGAATATTAGCTTCGTACTCGTTATCGTTCGGCAACTGCAACTCGGCGACTCCGACGATGTCCTCCGAAGCTTTTTCATTTGGAATCAGTGCGTCCCTCAAGCGGGATAGGTAATCGGCAGGCTGATTATTGCGTCCGGGTCTATACACAATTTCAAACCGATATTCTGCGAAAATGTCGAGCCATCGGGCCAAGCGGTGATGTACATCCTTCTTTTGGAATGCTGTTTTAAGTGCCTGGTGATCAGTTATCAAGACAAATTTCTCGAGTGATAAAAGGTATACGCGAAACTTTTTCAGCGCGAAGACGACAGCTAGCGCTTCTTTCTCGCAGACTGAGTATCTCTTTTCCGCATCATTCAGAGTTCGGCTTGCGAATTGAACAGGGTGTAGTCTTCCGTTTTCATCTTTTTGGGACAAAACGGCACCCAAAGACCGTTCTGAGGCATCTGTCTCCACAACGAATGGTCTCTTGAAATCTGGGTACATGAGAACTGGGGGACACATAGCTTATCTTTAAGCTCCTGAAATGCAGTTTCCATTTCCTTGTTCCAGTAAAATTTTCCGTTCTTCGTAGTGCTGGCATGTAACGGTGCTGCAGTCTTGGCGAAATCTTTGATAAATCTTCTGTAATATGAGGCCAGTCCTAAGAAGCTTCGGACCTCCGTCTTTGAAGCGGGCCTTGGTGCCAACTTTATTTTTTTCGTTTTCTCTGGATCCACTCTAATTCCCTCTTGGTCGACGATATGACCGAGTAATTGGATAGAAGTTTTCGCAAAGAAGCATTTGCTCAACTTAATTTTCAAGCTATACTCCGATATCCTCTCCACAACTGTCTTGACGTGCGAGATGTGCTGATCCAATGTTTCTGAGAATATGACGACATCATCGATATAGACTCTTGCGAATGGAAGTCCTTTCAAAACCTCGTTCATCATTCTTTGGAATGTAGCTGGTGCATTCATGAGACCAAAAGGCATCACTTCGAACCTGAACGTACCGGCTTTGCTGGTAAAGGTTGTTTTTTCCTTACATTTTTCATCCAATGGAATCTGCCAATAGCCAGTGTAAAGGTCAATTGAGGTGAAATATCTCCCATCCTTCAGGTCCTCGAGGATCTCCTCCATGTTCGGAATCGGAAATCGATCGGGTATCATTCTCTGGTTCAGTTGTCGGTAATCGACGCAAAAACGCAGCTTTCCATCCTTCTTTGGTGCGACCACAACTGGAAACGACCATGGGGATGAAACTGGTCGAATAATATCATTTTTCAGCATACTTGTAACATTTTCTGAGATAAATTGGTCATATTTTGGCGGTTGACGTCTAGGCTTGTGGTAAATCGGTTGAGTGTCGGTAAGTTCGAACGAGTGAGTAACCGGTACACTTGCTTGTCTTAAATCTGAAACGCTCCATGCAATTACTTCGGAAGATGTTAACATGTCGGATATTTTCAGTGAGGCGGGGGCGGGAAGGTGCTGCACTTTTCCTTGGATTTCTGCCATTTGGCGCCCTTTTTCTTCTTGATCCTCAACCTCAATATTTTGAAGGACCTCTTCCGTCGTGCTCACATCTTCATATATGGAATTCGACGTATTCTTATTTTCTTTGCAAAGGTAATCTTCTTTCATGCTCCGAATTCTGTCCTTTGATTCGATATCATCGCAAAAAGAAACATTCGGGTTTCAAACTTATCCTAGAATCCCAGTCGTCATCTGTTTCAAACCCGGAATCATAATCGTCCCATGCCATGTTCATTACCCCCGAGGGTACCCTTTTCCACTTCCGAAAGTGTTAGTTGGTTCCGAATCTTCGCTGTCATAGCTAGAAGTGAAATCTTCACTGTCCGTTTCTTTTAAATCTTCAGGATGCGTGCTTTTGTCGAAATCCAGGGGCATCTTCACGGTTCTGCCGTCAATATTAACTGAAACCATTTGGTTGCCCAAGTCAATGCATGTTCCTAGTCTTTCCATGTGGGCAGCCAATGATTGCATCGAAAGGGAGATCCGGCATGACAAGAAAGTCTACATCAACTTTAGAGTCCCCAAAGAACACGGAAACCTTGTCAACAGTGCCCATGCATTTTGAGACGGTTCCATCCGCTACAGTTATTTTTCGAGTCGTTGGAGTAATTTCGAGACCTAGATCTGTCACCAAAGTTTCTGAAATGAGGTTTGGAACAGCACCCGAATCGAAGAGAGCTTGGGTTTTCATACCCAATACTTTGACTGGTACCAGCTTAAGACGTCTTGGTGCTGTCGAGGCCGATTGAAGAAACAGTTTCTTACCCTTAGCGGACTTATTAGACCTGATAATTTTTTTGAGTTCTTTTCTCGCATCCTCTGCGTCGCCCCTCAAAAGTTGACCAAACGTTATCCCAGTTGGGGCCGATGCAAGCTCAGCCACCAAATTGTACCTCTTCACATACTCTAGTACGTCCTTAGAGATACTCTTAACTTTCTTACTCTTTTTCGTCTTCTTGGCCGGAGTGACTCCCACTCCTGGAACAACTTGATCAGACCTCTTGGTTCGAGGAGGTACAGGTGCTGGGATATGCTCCAGCATTCCATACTCTAGCCTAGGTTTCTTCGATAAAATGTTCCCTTCCCCATCCCTTTTTGTCACATTGACTTGACTAATCTCTTCAGCGATGGATACGTTACCGGCATCCGTCAACCTTTGATCCCTTCTATTTTGTAAGATTTTCACCTCTGGTCCTGACTCACTCCTTGCTTCCGATAAATTTGCTCTTCTGTTGTCTTTAGACCAGCAGTTACTTTCATGATGCCCATATCGACCGCACTTTGCACAACGAGTGTTTCTATGTGGATTATCAGGACACCTGTTTGCAAAGTGTCCAGGCTTGTGACAGTAAGAACAGACTTCTGCGGCCTTAGGGGCCCCAGACTGGTTCTTCTTAATGGTAAGAGTAAGGCTTTCCAACTGCGAGGTTATCATGTCAAGTCGATTATCGAATCGGGTTTCCAACCTTTCTTCCAAGTTTTTGACATCGCTCCTGACAGATTCTAATGCCGCTGCACTAGTAGCCGGCCTTTGATAATTCTTTTCAGGATGTACGATAGACATCGATGTGCGGGTTTCCCTCGGTACCTCACTCAGTGACTGAAACGTCTCCGAATTTTTGACAAATTCTACTATGGTACCCTTCAGTTCATCAAAAGTGTGAGGGCCCTTGATGAGGAGGAAATCGGAGAGCCGCTTATCCCCCATAGCCGCCTTACGCAGCATTCCGTACTTGGCTTGGGCGTTGAACCCAGCCTTTTCATAAAGATCACACAAGTACACCAATGAGCTTAACAAATCGTCGAAGTTGAGCCGGGCCTCTATGGCGGTACGAATCATCTCATCTGGTTCTACCTCCTTAGCATACTCTTTCACAAGCCACTCACATACCTCACCGAAGTTACGCCCATTCCCGTTAAGAGACCACCCGTCGATAAACTTGGACTTATATTTGTGCTTTGCGTCACCATGAAGATAGGCGAAGATACTTGCGGCCTTCTCTTCATCGCCCTTCTCTCGCATCACAACGTTGACATATGTGTAAAGAAACTCCTCAACGTCTTCAGTCTTGCCCCTGTGAACGTTATACGAGCAGCGTTGAGATCCATGATTACAGAAAAGAAATCCCCCGAAGTGTTCCTTACTACTGCTCAACTCGAATACCTCGGGTGCAACCCCCTCCACAAGAGTACCAAATGATAGGGGTAAATCGGCGGGGGAAGAGATCCTCAGAACCAATTACCCTGAGAAGGAGGTGTTGCGAGCGACAAAAGTGCTACCGTGGTATTGTTGAACGAACAAAAGGGAGTGTATATAGAAGAGAGTTGAGGAAGCTACAAGCAAGTATAAAAGGGGCAGGGTCTACCACCGACGCTCTGCGACTAGCGTAAGAAAAAGTTTTCTTGGGTCTGAAGTTGACTCTCAACTTCCTACTACTCGGGACTTGGCTTGAAGTTGTCTGCCAACTTGCTTCACCTCCACTAAAGGAAGCAGTTTACTCGGCTTATATAGACTTTTGGCTACCCCAAAAGTCTCAAACAAACATACTAATAACCATAAAATGTATTCACGGTAATCGTGTGAACCAGAGAGACTATTAGAAGATATTTCCTCAAGGTAAATATCTAGGTGCCATACCCATGCCAGCCACCCATCGGCCAGGGGTGGGAATTGATGTGGCCATTATATAGACCTTTCAGAGCTACTTGTAGTATCACCCACAACCTGGAACTGTACTGACATCTACTATGACAGCGTGTCCTAAAATGAAAAAATCAGCCGACGAATTTGCCACACTCACCCAAATTAAAAATATCTTGCAAATTCAAAACTGTAAAAATATCTTCCCAA